>APFE030912098.1:270092-304652 GCA_000404065.3 Pinus taeda | reverse complement strand
TTCATTTCTTCTTTCTCTGGGGTGGGGTCCTGGTGTATATCCTCTTTTTTGATGTTTCTTGATCCTTTTCTTCCTCCTCTTCATATTCTATGTAAAATAATTCTTCTTAGCACACTTATGACCTTTAGTGCATTTGCTATCACAATTGTAACAAAGCCCTTTTTCTCTTTTTTCTTCCAATTGTTGTGGTGTGACCCTTGTAGGTTGTGGAAGGCTAGGAGAAGCAACACTTCCATCTTTATAGTTGTGAGGGGTATGCTTCCTGGTTTCCATAATTTTGCTTTCCACTATGTCACAAAGCCCTCTTACTCTTTCCAATTGTTGTGGTGTTGCACTAAAGAAGGTGTTGCTCTTTGTATCCTCATAATGTGCTATCATTTCCTCCGTGAAAATTGACCACGTAACAAGTTGTTTACGAGAAAAAAGCCCTTCATACCATAAAAGTTGATCTAGTTATAAATATGAATATGCAATACATACCTTTTGTAATAGTGGTACACCATGTAGATCAAAATATTGCTCCATCTGAAGTATCCAATTTACTAGATCCTTGCCATCAAACTTCCTCATCTTGCTCTTTCTTGATTTCAGGAGCTCGATCTTGAAATGACTGTAACTTTGTACTTTTAGATCTTTAAGTTCTGAAATTGCGATTTGTAGTAGCCCTCTGTGTCCTCTTTCCAATGTCATCAGTCTGATCCAAATTGGATTCTCCAAGAAAGAGATATGCACAATCTCCCAAGATGACTTGATTATAGACATTTCTAGAAGAGTGAACTTGTATGAAGTGCCACGTGTCACTGTTTCAAACTTTGGCACTAAAAAATATATAGAAGAAACTACAGTTTGTCCTATTTTTATTCCTTCTTATGAAATTTCAATCCAATGCTCAGAGAGAAAGTTATGACAATTTTCCCTAGGTCACTTGTTTGGAATGTAATTCAGGAGTCTGCAAAAAGACCAACTTTCTCAGATCATATCTCCACAAATATAGCGTGAAAAGCTCTAAAATTTGGTCCCAATATTCAGTGTGATTTCCTCTCAAATGGGTTTTTTTTATCTTCTGAAACATTGCAGAAAAAAGTTTATAGTGAAAATTCTACGATGACCTGTTTGGAGCAGCGAAACCCTAGAATCCAAAGCTCTGATACCAAATGTTATGAAACCAGCTCAAGAAAAGATAGAAAAGATAGATCAACGCCTTAGAAATTCATCCTCTTCGAGGGGGAAACCTCCTTTACATTACATAAATGAACAATTCTTCGATGATACAAATGAAAAGACCTCCTTTCTATATATAGGAGTCTAAGGGGTCATAACATAATTAGAGCCGACATAACAATAATAATGTAAGGGCACAATAATAACAATAGTGGGCTTCTATGGGGCACAATAGTAACAATATGGGCACTACGTGGGTACATCAATATAATAAGTGGGTTGTACTAATAATAATAGGGGTTACACTAGTAGTATAGGGGCCTAACAATGTCTCATTTGGAAACGACACTCTTGCTGTCATAAAAGGTAAAGTCCCTATTTTCTTGAAAGAAAAGGTTAAAGATGGGAATTTTATGTATGTAGACAGCCTAAAGCATAACCTATTGAGTGTCAGTCAAATGTGTGATCAAGGGAATGAAGTGGTGTTTCGATCAAACAAATGTGTTGTTCGTGAGCTTGATACAGGAGAAACCGTGATCAAAGGTACAAGAACTCCAAACAACTTATACATACTCAAGGGAGGACAACAACAGTGCTTTCTAAGAAAAAATGATGAAAATTGGTTGTGGCATAAAAGATTGGGACATCTAAGCTTTTCTCAAATAAGAAAATCATGTAGATTCAAGGTTGTTCGTGATCTTCCAGATATTAGCATCCCTAAAAATACAATATGAAAACCATGTCAATTAGGTAAGAAAACTAGAACTCACTTAATTGAAAAAGAAGGGTCAGCTAGTAAGCCTCTTGAACTTGTCCATACTAATTTATGTCGACCATCAAGGAAAAAGTCACCTCGTGGAAAAGAATACTTTATTTTTTTCATTGATGATTTTTCCAGAATGTGTTGGATAGGCCTTCTAAAGCATAAAGATGAAGCATTTGAAAAGTTCAAAGCCTTCAAAGCTTTGGTTGAAAATGAATCAGATCACAAAATCAAATGCCTCAAGTCTGATCGAGGAGTGGAATTTACCTCGGATGAATTCTTTGAATTTTGTGAATAACATGGAATAAAAAGGAAATTCTCCACCACAAGGACTCCTCGGCAAAATGGAGTGGTAGAAAGATTTAACAGAATTGTTCAGCAAATGGCTCAAGCTATGCTAGATGAATCTGGAACTCTTGAAATCTTCTGGGGTGAAGCTACATTCGTCGTCATAACTATTCTGAACCAAGCAAATGTTTGAGTAAACAGCACTCAAACTCCAAATGAAATTTGGTATGGTAAGACTCCTATTGTAAAATACTTTAAAGTTTTTGGAAGCAAATGTTACATCAAAAGGACTGATGAAAAACTTGGTAAGTTTGAGCCCAGAGTAGATGAAGGTGTTCTTCTTGGTTACTCTTCCCAAAGTAAAGGATATAAATGTTATAATAAAAGGCTTGGGAAAATTGTTGAAAGTATTGATGTTGTAGTTGATGAAGCACACAAAAATCCAAAACAGATAAAAACTGAAGGTTATGACAATGAAGAAGATGGGAATTATTTTCCCACATCAAATCACAATGATTCTGAAGAAGAAACCAATGAAGCACCAAAAGAAGAGATAATGGTAGAAGAAAAGACTCTGTCCAGGTATGTTCAAAAAATCATCCAGAAACTCAAATTTTAAGGGGAAAAGAGGAAGGTGTACAGATAATGAGAACTATTATATAAACCTCAAGTTATCTAGAATTACTATCCTCCACCGAACCTCAAAATGTAAATGAAGCATGCAAAGATGAATGTTGGATCAAGGCCATGAATGAAGAACTTGAGAAAATTGAAAAGAATAATACTTGGGAATTAGTTCCTAGACCTCATGATAAAACTATCATAGGAACTAAATGGATATTCAAAACAAGCTGAATGAAAATGGAGAAGTTGTTAAAAACAAGGCCAGACTTGTTTGTAAAGGGTATGCTCAAAAAGAAGGTATATATTTTGAAGAAACTTTTGCACCCGTTGCTAGACTTGAAGTCATAAGGATGTTTCTTACTCTTTCTAGCTTTCAGAAATTCAAAGTATACCAAATGGATGTAAAATATGCTATCCTTAATGGAGATTTAGAAGAATAAGTCTATATTGAACAACCAAAAGGATTCATTCTTGGAAATGATGTAAAACTTGCATTTAGACTCAAAAAGGCTCTCTATGGTCTAAAACAAGCTCCAAGGGCCTGGTATTACCACCTTGACAAATATCTACACAAACATGGTTTTTCAAAAGGGTCAGTAGATAGCAATCTATATACAAATATTGACACTGATAAATTTCTAATAATTGTTGTTTATGTTGATGATATCATTTTTGGTAGCAATGAACAGTCCATGAGTTAGAATTTTGCTTCGATAATGTAGTAAGAATTTGAAATGTCCTTGCTTGGTGAACTTACCTATTTTCTTGGTCTACAAGTTCAACAAAATAAAGATGGTATTTTTCTTTCACAAAACGAATATCTCAAACAAATCTTGAAAAGGTATGACATGGAAGATTCTAAACCTGCATGTACCCCAATGGTAACATGATGTAGTCTCAGCTCAAATCATGAATCAGCAACAGTACATCAACCAACTTATAGATCCATGATTGGCAGTCTGCTTTATCTAACAGGTACCCGACCTGACATCATGCATGCAGTAGGAATAGTTGAAGGATTCCAAGCAAATCCAAAGGAATCACACCTTCAGGCAATCAAAAGAATTTTCAAATATCTTCCAGGAACACAGAACTTTGGTTTATGGTATCCTAGAGATACAAATCTTACTCTTCATGCATATACAGATACAGATTGGGCAGGAAGTGTTGATGACATAAAAAGCACTAGTGGTGGTGCATTCTATATGGGTTCCAGGTTAGTGTCTTGGTTCAGCAAGAAATGAAGCTCAATTGTGTTATTTACCACTAAAGCAGAATATGTGGTTGTTGCATCTTGTTGCACACAACTACTTTGGATGATGCAAACATTGCAAGACATTCAGATCACATGTACTCCACCCATATCCATTCTATGTGATAATACAAGTGCCGTCAGTATTTCAAAGAATCCAGTCATGCACTCCAAGACCAAGATGATACCCATCAAATACCATTTTCTACATGAACAAGTGCTTGAACAAAAGGTCAAATTGGAATATGTTCCCTCCAAAGAACAGGTTGTTTATATATTCACTAAACCACTGCCCAGAGAGACATTTGAATATCTCAGACAAAATATGGGAGTAGTTGCTGCATCATCCTGTTGTTAAATCAAATTTTTTAGAGAAAGGTTATTATATGCGTGTTTCATGAAGTATAGTTGTGTACACATGCGGTTTTTTGTGTGTCAAGGAGCGTATATGTTTTTTAAACAATTAAAAAAGTGGGGTAGGCTCTGATATGGGTTCTCTGACTAATATTGATGATTAATATGCTATGTTCATTAATTTTATCTAACTGACAAAGATACCTCGATCATTGACCTATTAACAATGCACAAGTATCACCGGTTCAGGGGGAGCATTAGCCTTCACGTACATTCAACATTGTTGGCATTATGGTTGATGAGTCCAACTATGGCTTCAAATATTTATACCATTTGTCGTTCAAGTCATGTAAAAGTCTAGGGTGTGATATGTCTTCTCATACATTTGAATGAGTCCTCCTGGACAAATAGTGTAATTTATATCCCCACTTTACATGGGATGGATGATGTAATATTTCTTGTTTTTGTCATGTATAAACAATTGGTATATCCCCACTTGGTTGGGTGGATGAGTCAAATTTGGTATATCCCCACTTGGTTGGGAGATGGATGTATGTATGAGTCATTGGTGATACGAAGGTCATCCTCACATAGTTGAGTTATAGAGTCATGTTATTCTTTAGAAAATCTTTTTGCAGACTTTGTTTGTGCTCAGGGGGAGCATGGATAGTTTTAGTACTTCTCAACATGTACAAAAGGGGCGTTCAATCAGAGAATTCAGCATGTACTCAGGGGGAGCATGACCAGCATAATGTATGTCAAAGGGAGAAATTATCTTGGTCCACCCTTTTCCCTTGATGTCAAAGGGGAAGAGTGACTTGGTGTTTTTGTCGCCATCAAGTCCAAAGGGGGAGATTGTTGGCATTATGATACAAGTGTTGTCCTTGTTGGAAACTTACTCAGATGAAAGATCACAGTATAGCATGTCAAGAGCAAAGAATTACAGATCAGACTACAAAGAATGAAGAAAGAGAGATATATGCAAGTTCACCTTGACCAAGCTGCGTATACACGCAGGTTCACTAAACACAAGTAGAGTATATGTACACATGCACTTTCACAAAAGGAAAAGCGTGTATATCTTGGAAAACTAAGTTTTTGGTCAGAGGTATTTGGTCCAAAGGTATTTTGATCCAATGTATTGATCCGAGGTATTGACCCTATGTATTTGGTCCAAGGTATTGGTCCTAGGTGGTTTTGGTTTGTGGTATTGAGAAATTCCTAAAACTATATAAGGAGGAGAATATCATTAGGCCATGTGTGCAAGTCTCAAATATCTGATGAAGTGTGAGATCTAGTATGCAGGTTATTATCTTATGGTGTTCTGCTTGATCTAAACAAAGGATGAACCTTAGCGGTTGATGAGGGATAAGATCTAATGATGGATCAAGATCTTAAGGCTTGAAATCAATTATCATTATGTGGTTTGATCATGTATAGTCTAGATCTGAATACTGACGCATGTGTTAATTTGTAAATATTATGATCTGGGTATAACTAAATTCCAGAAAAGCTGCAGAATTATGAATTAATATTTGTAGATGTGTATGCTAGTTGGCTTTGATAAAAGCACGTATACATGTTGGTTCGACACATGGAAGTAGTGTATACCTTATAAAGTATGTTTCAGTTGTTTCTGTTTGCTGTTGTAGAGTTCTAGGTTCTGGTTTGGGTTCTAGTGACTATATTTTGGTGATAGTATTTTGAATGATCAGATTGATTGTGATTTGATGAAGGGTTGTCAAAGTGATTGATTGATTCAGTTGTGGTTGATTCAGAAAGTGATGATTGAGTTTCAGTAATTGGTTGATGCAGATGTATTTTGATGATTGAATTGCAGTTATGATGTTGTTGATGGATCCATTCTGAAAATTTATGAAACATGGTCCTTGGAGGAAGAAAGAAGGTTGTAGCCTTCTGTAGGTCACCACCTACATACTAGTAAACATATCAGCTAGTACAAGAGTTAGGGGGTTGTAGCTCCCTTCTAGTAGTAGCTGGAGAATGAGAGAAGGTTGTAACCTTCTGCAGGTAGAAGCCTGCATACTGGTATGAGTCTGCACCAGTCCATGATTCTAAATATATTTTTGTATCATTAAAAGAAGACAGAGACAACAGTAGCAGGTGGTTTTTACCCACATTGGGCTTCCACCTTATATCTTGGTGTTCATGTGTGTTTCTTATGTGTGATCTTTTATTCTGCTTTTACTACACTGTCTAATAAATCTCTGATATACTGGTTAAATTTCAATGCATGATAAATTGGCTAAATCAAAAGTTCTCTGCATATATGTTGGTTGCTTTAAGTACGGTCGCGTGTACACGCTAGTTCAATTAGTTGAAGTAACGTATACAAATCTATTTGGAAAATAAAATTATTGATTTGATAATACTGATTCACCCCCCCCTCTCAGTATTATTTCCAACAAAGTATAGAGAGTAATAAAAATTAGCTATGACACTGATGGTAGAAATCATAAAGGACAATCTTGTCCCACATATTTCCAATATAGAACATGCTCAATAAAAGTGTATGAAGCCTTATCAAAATTGTTCACTATCAAGAACATCGTCAAGTAGAAAGTTTGAATAATGAGTTAAGGAATAAAAAAATGACAAAGGATGATATTGTGGCTTCATTCTTTGTAAGGATATCTATAATTATAGATGAACTTCAAGCCATAGATGAAATTGTACAAGAAAAGGAGCTAGTAATCATTGCATTATTTGGATTTCCACCTACTTGGAGTTATTTTTCTTCAGGTCTCAACAATTGGAAAGAAGCTCCTATCTTGGATCAATTATGGAATTCTTGCACCCAAGAAGAAATGATAATCTCATTAGTATCCAAAAATGAAGAAGAAAATCTTTCAAATGCATACTCTGCTTCTCACAAGAAAGGAAACTCCAAGAAGTCAGGAGGGCCAAGAAGCAAGGTCGATATGTCCAAGATAGAATGCTACCAATGTCACAAAATGCGTAACTATAGAAGTTATTTTCCTAACAATCTTAAGAAAAAGAAAATAAGCAGAGACCAAGACAATGTTGCTTAAGAAGGATCTCCAAAGAAGAATAAGCCCACAGAACTGGATATAAGGAACTTACACTACTAAGTCCTTTGACCTAAGCTTTAGCTATTTCATTTTTTTATTTTTAGTATTTGTAGGTTTAACATATTTTGGAAAAACTTTTTTTATTTGTTCTTAAGTTTATAGGTATCCCTCAAGCTTGGATGGATCCCTCACCAACCTCCAAAGCTAATTATCTTATTACCTTTTTCATTTTTAGTCTTCCTTTCTTATCTAGTTTCATTTGCATTAAATACTAATCACATTTCTATTTTCCTTGTTTAGGAAAAAATTACTTAAGACTCAAGGAAGAAGGCCTCACAAGACAAAGCATTGCAATTACAAGGTTTGTTAAGAAACAAGAGGTATGTTTTGAACTACAAGTTTTTGCTCTCTTCATATTCATTCTTGATAAACTGTTACTAACATCATTATGTCTAGCTTTCTTGAATCTTAAAGATTCTTGCTTGGGTGATTCATCATTAGATAAATCTACCTTCCTCGTATCTTTGATTACTCTTGTTGAAACCTAAAAAGGTTCTTTGTGAAAACCCTAACTTAAGGTTATGTCGATGATAATATGTGAAACTGTAGCCTACTTAGGGTTATTGATGAAAATACTTGATTCTTTGATGATGACTTTTTTGGGGCTTTTGTATGGTTATGAAAACCCTAATTTGTTAGGGTTGAATGGTGATGTGTGAAATCCCAAAACCCTTGAAATATTGATAGTTTAGGGTTTGCTATATTTTGTATTGAAACCCTAGATCATTAGGATTATGTAGGCTGTATAAGAAAGACCATTATTTTAGATAATGTCCTAGGAATGAAATCCTAGGTATATGTGTCGTTGTCTGATCGAAACCTAGTCTGATCAAGTTTGTTATATGTATAACTTTTATTGATATTTGTGTCCTTGGGTTTGACTAACACATGTTATGATATGCTTGTACATGGCAATGGAATACTAGATGTATGAGTTGACCTAATTGTTTACGGTCATGTGTCCTAGGGTTTTGAACTAAGCCCTAGTTGAAGTTTTATTCTCGAAGATGATAGTATTTGTGAATTATAGGGTTTTGTAACTAAACCTTAGTAGAAGTTAAAATCTCTAATATATGATAACAGTATGATAATATGGGATTTATGAAAAGTTGATAAAATCTAAAATTGTATTGTGGTTGTTGAGAATTAGTAAAATATAGGGTTTACAACAAAGCCTAGCGGAAGCTAGTCATGTTTTTACTTTGAAGTGAGTTGTGATTGGTTTTGATTGTTAAAGCTCATGTATGAAATCTAGGGTTTTGCGTTAAATCCTAGTAGGAAGTCTAACATATGAATTCTAAAGTTGTTAGATGTATTGAAGATATATATTTGTTTGAATTTCTTCTAGGGTTTGCAATATTTTATAGTAGGGTATGTCATACCTCTAGAAGAACTATTGAAACCCTATATATAATGAAGCTTGTTATAGATGCTCAAAGTCTTGATGATATAGTCTAGGGTTTATGACAAAAACCCTAGCAAGAAGTCGAAAAGTATGTGTCTCTTGTTTGTAACTAAGTTTGGGTATTTGACGTCTAAAGTTAAGTGCTTCCATTATTCTTATATGGTTAAATTCATGCTTCTATAGATTTGGTTGTACTTGATATCTAAGTTGTGTAGGTACATAATCTTCAAGATGGTGAATATGTTCGTAAGTAAAGATGATATGATAAGCATGATGAAGAAATTTATAATAGAAGCCATGCAATATCCTTTGATATCATAGAAAATAATTTGAGCCCCCTAAGTTAAGAGGGATCTTGAATGGTAGGAATCTCCCTAAGTTAAGAGGGAGCCTGGAGGAAAGGAATCTCCCTAATTGAGAGGGAGGGCATATCATAGCCATGATGGACACCTTGAAAGAAGAAATTGGAGAATGTATTTTGAGGGGTTGTTAAGATAAGAAAAGCAGGATCTGATTGAAGAATATGTTGTTGCATGTGAAGAAGGAAAGGAAAATGTATGATTGAGGAATATTTCATCAAGATTCATTTGAAAGTTTTGTTGTGGTAAATTGAGAAGCAACATCTAGTTGTTTGGAATACCTTGGAGGTTTGAGCTTACTTATGTACATTTGAAAGTTTGTTACTCATTGGGGTTGTGTTTGTACAGGTAAATCTCTCTGAGGTTTGATAGTATGCAGGTTACACGAGAGAGATTTTTTACTGATTTATTTGATCGGGGAGGATTTGTTACCGATTGGAATAATCATGAAAGTTGAAGCTTTGTGTGCAAGACACATTTCTTGGGAGGACATCTAGTTAGCACTTTGTGTTGATATCTAGTTCCCGAAGTAGGGAGGTTGGCATTATTAATATAGCTCTGAGCTTAGATACGCACCTAGGTCCTTGGGTTGATGGTTAGCAATAAGCCTGATGGTACTTAGAGAGGTTGAAATATTTAGTCCATATTAGTCCCACTCGGATAGATTTCCATGGTCAGGAATCTAGTTTGTGGCACTACGAGTGCCTAAACTATTGGAGGACCTTGGATAGATTTCCATGGTCATGAATCTAGTCCATGGCATTGTGGTGCCTAAGCTCTTCATAGTTTATGTTTCTGAGATCACCCTTGTACTTGTACTTATGAATACCTCCCTAGTTAAGAGGGAGTGTTGAAATATGTAACTAGATTCAATCTTCATAAATGTATTTGAATCACAATGAAATGTACTTATCAAAAGTATGAATAAAATATTATTATTATTATTATTATGACTTATTAAAGCATGGGTTTCATGCTTGGATCATCTTGTTTTAGGTCAAAGTCCCCATCCAGGACTTCTAAGATTTATTCTAAGTCAATAGAGTCATTGTACATTTAAAGAGACCCTTCTTGGGCTTTTGAATTATGTAAAAAGAATTATTTTTGAGTCAAAAAAGAATTATGTCACCTCCACACCAAGTCGGACTCAAGAAGATCAATTTGGCCTCAATAAGGGTAATTTAGCCTCACTAGAAGGCTATATATACAAGGCAGTTTGAATTCATTTGGAGAAATCAATGCTCACACACATAGTTCAATATCTAGAAGTTGGAAGCTAGGAAGTGCGAAGTTGGAAAAGAGTTGGAAGAACGCTAGAAAGGAGTGCAAGATTTTGGAGAAATATAGAAGACATCAAGATCAAAATTTTGGGCCATATGTCTCTCACTTTTTTGGAATATCTAGGGAGATCGAAGTTTTATTTGTCTAGTAAAAGTTGTTGTCTTTGTTGCTACTGCAATTTGATGTTGCTATGTCGAAGTTGATTTTGATGGATTATCATCTGCAAGAAGGATTGAGGGATGACTTGGTGTGGAGGAAGTATTTCTCTAGGTCAAGAGTCTTGGATTATCTCAAGAAACTATTGAAGGAAGAGTTGTTGATTAGGTTTTCCCCTAAATAGGGGTTTTTCCCTGGCTGTCTACCTACATCTGTTGTCCTTGTGCTATTGTTTTGGTAATTGCTTGATGAACTAAAAGATAAAAGAAGAACGTAAAGGTAAAATAATCACAAGTAATTATCTGTATAAGAAAATATTTTTTCCTTTTTTATTTTCTAACAATTGGTTCATGCTAATTTGACTAGGGGTAAAATGGCCCAAGGTAGTTACAAGATTGGACTAATATTGTCCTCATAATCCATAAGAAGTTGGCTGGGTCATGTTAATTTAACCAAAGGAGATAGATGGAATTCACCTGAGAATCCATAAAGGACTTTGGCTTGGCCATGCTAATTTGGCTAGGGGTAGATCCTCTCTTGAGAAGCCATGAAGGACTTTAGCTAGGTCATGTTGATTTGATTAAAGGAGATTGATACATTTATCTGAGGATCCATAAAGGACTTTGGTCGAGCCATGTTGATTTGGCCAGGGGTAAATGGCCCAAGATACTCATTCCAATATGGAGTGATCTATAGATTTGCATGTGAAGAGTCGCAATGTCTATTCCAAGATGGTGTGATCTATAGACATACATCAACATAGTAAGCTCATGAACTTTTCTTATAGAGGAGAAATTTTAACTAAGGAGAAATTTATTGTAGCTAAGGAGAATACATCCCTCACTAAGAGGGAGTGTTGATTTTTTGTGTAGCATCGAGAGGTATGCCCACATGCCAAAGAGGTCTCCAATTCAACCAAATAAAATTAAAATGAAAAATTATTTATGGGGCACCAAGTTGGCCCAAGAAGAGAAGTCGACCCAGCTCATGAAAGGATGTGCCCCTTGGGTTAATCACACCCATTCAACTGTACATATAGATGATGTTGCATTTCATTTTTAATACCATAAAAATAAAAATCTTCTTGAATAGAAAAGGTAGGAACCTACAACAAAGGATAAATTCTATACATAACCAAGGAAGAGTAGCAAGGAGTTGCAGTGAGAAAGCAAGAAGACCGAGTTTCTATGGTTTAAAGGAGGATTGAGGAAGATTTTTTGAGGGTTGACTGAAGGTGTTAGGTATTCACCAGTAGCAAGCACATAGGGGTTGCGGGTCTAAAAAATTAAAAGTCTTACCAATGTTGATTTGGTATTTGACTTGGATTATGGGCACAAATTTCTAGATTAAAAAAATTATTTTGTAAACCTTACTAAAGAATGATTTCTCCTAAAGAAAAGTTGCTATGTTTTCTCCCAAGGTTGGGTTTCCTAGGGTAAAAATATTGTCTCTATTTTTCATGGTTGTATTTATATGATCTTTACTATTTCTGCTACATTTATTGTTGATATTTCATGAAGTGTAATTTCTCAATGATATCAGTGGCATAAGAATATTGTGTGTAAATCATTAGGTAGTAATTAATAGTAGAAAATGGTATTCTACTATGATTTTGTATAAAAATCGACATTAACCACTTTACTCCTCATGATGTGACTCTGGCTCGAGGGTGATCAACTGCAAGAAAGAGTGTAGTGTAGTTGGCCTATGGTTGGGTGGAGATTTGAAGTCCCCCTCTAAGTTGTCAGTCATTCAACTAATAAGATAAGTTTCTTGCTTATATATGTGTGTATATCTATTGCACTTTGGAAGATAAATATTTTTTTCATATGATAATGAGTGTATCTGCATTGTTAATGAAGGAATAAGTATTCATGTGTATTTGCAATGTGACAGTTTTTATGATTAATCTCATGGTGTGAGGGAGTTATAGATCAATGTCGTTGCTTACATATTTCCTGATTTAAAGAGATGCTAACATGATTACTTTCTAAAAAACCCATTTAAATTGTCATTTGTCATGGTGTGTGTAATTCCATGGTTTGAGTGTCATAATTGTTAAGGAGTCTATGTTGTCTAAAAAGTAAGGAATTATATAGTTAAAAATTTGAGTATGTCATTCTAAGAACTAGCATGGATCTATGTTATATATGAATTATTGTTTGAATCCCTTAGTCATGGATAAATAAATGAAGTAATGCATTATATCTATATATATATATATATATATATATATATATATATATATATATATATATATATATATATATATATATATATATATATATATATCAGGGGACATGATAGTAATGTTCGTATCCATTCTATAGAAGGATCTGGTGTGGCTCTAGTTGAAATGATTGAGTGTTGTTAGTCATGGATTGGATTTTCATAATGCTTGTTAATAGTTGGATTCGCACCTCTACGAAGTTATTATGTCTATGGTTAGCACTTGAAATGAGTCATTCTTTACTTAAGAAGGTATTTCTGTGAATATCGATGTTTGGTGCAAAGACAGGTTACCAAGAGAACCTTGGCTAGTTCCTTGAAACACTTGAAGAATAACCTTAAATCATTTTAATTTTGAATAAGGCATAAATTTCCTTTATATGCGGGTCGGATTCAAGAAATCCATACATGTCCAAGTATATAAATGCCTGAAGTAATTGTCAAGTCGAAACATCATGGTAGAACTAAATTTCAAACGAGTCTGAATATATTCACAAGAGATATTAATTTGAATATCCAAGGCAATTCCCAGTTTGGTTAAACCCCACAAGGCTCGAATGAGTGGTCAAGCCATATATCTAGGGAGGTCAAGTATATTGTTTAGCACAAGAGGCACCAGATGCATTTGTATCATTGGATGTTAATTGGTGGACTATAAAAATTTAGGGATCCAAATAATTTTCCAAGCGATAAAAACACGGGAACTCATAATTCTTGACAAATCAGATATAATGTAACCTAATGAGGTAACACGCTAATGGTAGGACTCATGGGACCCATGGGCTAGGTGATGTGGCAGGTTCCACATGGACTTAGCCATGGATGCATTGGCACTTGGAGTTACATGGAACCACCTAGGTGAGGTGGGGTTGTCATGTGGTAGGTACTTGCATATGTGGTAGCGGTTAAAAGACTAAACTTTAAATGGGCACAAAATTTGATATGGGCATAAGATTGAGATAAAATTTATATTTCCAGAAATATTTTGACGAGTTGGATGCAATGATGTGTTCCAAAGTTAATTCCGCTAACTTTTGGAAAGAATGAATTTATAACCCCATATTCAAAATTATGCCATGGAGATCAATTTAATTAAAAGTAACTCTTCCCATCCTCCTAGGAACTCAAAGGGGGTGGGAGGGATTGTTACACAATGAATAAACATTCATAGTTCCATGAAGTTCATAATCTCATAAAATTTGTTAAAGGTTCTATAAACTATTCATTGTTATATATTCCTTTCTCTTGGTTCCACTTGCAATAATATTTTTGTAAATAGTGTTCCTGGTTTCATCACCAAATGTTCACGATTCCACTAACTTTATTCAATGTTCCCTGAACACTCATGGCTACATAATCATTTCTTATGGTTAACCCACCAAATGTTCATAGTTCCACAAACTTCTTTTAATAATTTGTTCTCCAATAAGCATTGCTTATAGTTTCATCATCAGTTTTCATGGTTAAAACTAGTGTTTTCTGCCCAAGGCCTTACTGCGAAATTTAAATAAGTGACATTTGCATCAATTTTGGCGCAAATCTCACTAGTGTTGGGAGAAATTGTTGCTCGGTGCACCCTAGAAAGGCACAATTCGTAGGATGGTTAGCAATCTCATGCATTTTGTAGATCAGTTAGCACAATAAATTTTGGGAGAGCATAAATTCTTCATTTTTTTGGCCAAATTAAGTCCAATAAAAGTCCAACTAGGGGTTTTTGATAGTTCTGAAGCCATTTGAGACATAATGTCTTCATTATGAGCACTTTAAATCCATGTAAACACAAATTTGAGCACTTAATGAAAGAGGCCCAACGTTGGAAGTTGGACCAGGAGATGTAGCCCAAGAGAGGGGTGAACTCCTTTATCATTTTTGTTGTTATGTGTTTCTAATATGGTATATTGTCTCTATTATTATTGTTAAATAAGTTTAAAAATCATTATTTTATGTGTTTTGTAAATTTATCTATTACAAAAATACATAAAATTTTACTTGCAAATTTACATTACAGATCATTTTGGTATTAGAGCTCAGGTTATTTTGAAGGTTTGATTTTGTTTGTAAGTGTTTTCTGATGCTTACAAGGTTGAATCTTAAAATAGGAGAAGGAGAATTTTTGGATGCAAGGCCTCACATTTTTTCAAGGAGAACACACACACCTCAAGCTTCAATAGTCATGGAACATGAAGAAGGTCTTGAAGGGATGTTTGAAGATGAAAGAAAAATAAAAAAAGCTTTCTTTGAGATGTCTGAAATGGTAAAAGTTCTTTATGAGGAAAGGAACTCAAGGTTTCAAGGAGAGAACTCAAAACCTCCAAAGGGAGATGGAGGAAAAGGAGATAAGCCTCCAAAAGGGAATAGAGGGAATGGTGACAAACCACCACCTTCACTTCCATCCTCATCCTCATCTTCATCCACATCTTCTAATTTTTCTCCCCTTTCACAAATACCTCCAAATTCTCCAAAGGGACATGGTAAAACTCCTTTATTAAAGCTTGATATAAATTTTGAATTGCCTATGTACAATGGAGATGTAAATGCTGAGAAATTGAATAATTGGGTTCTTCATATTGAAGTGCATTATAGGATACAAAGAATCAAGGATGATGAGACCAAAATTCAACTTGTTTCTCTTAGGTTGGAAGGTGCAACACTTATTTGGTGGGAGGCCAAAACTTAAGAGGACTTGAAGAAACATGGTAAGGTTTTATCCTCTTCGAATGATTTTGTTGTTGCAATAAGAAGGCAATTTCAACCATTAACATACATGTAAAAAGCTATCATGGATTGGCAAAAGTTTAAGCAAGTTAAGGGTCAAAATGTGCAAAGCTATACTAAAGAATCTAGGAAAATAGCTTTCATTTTGGGTATAGATTTATCCTCTCAAGAAACTCTACTAAAATACATTGGAGGTGTTCATAGTTATTTGAGAAACACAATTCTCATGTTTAACCCTACAAAACTAGATGAAGTTTGTGTACAGGAAACTCATTTACAAGCAAGAGGGAAGAATGTTCCTCGAGAGGGTAACAAAAATCCATTCAAGAGTGGAGACAAAGGAAAGGTGAAATTCAAAGGAAAAGGGAAGAAGAATGCTTCAGTCAAGAAAGAGAGAGAAAAACTCACATGTAAACATTTTTCAAAAGAAGGCCATGATGAATACCACAGTTGGAAACTTCACCTTGAAATGAGAACCAAAAAGTTTAACAAAAAATGGAAACAAGAGACTACTGCAATTACACAACATGATTTAGGATTTGATTCTAGGGATGAAACAAAGATATATTCATGGGATTTAAAGATAAGGAATCTATTGCAAGTACTAGTTCTTCAAATAGCCTCAATGAAACTCAACATGAGAAAGAAAGAATAGAGATTTTCCACATTATAGTAGGTTCAAAACATACCAAGATTGATACATTGTTTGATAGTGGATCACAAGAAAACCTTATTTCGGAAGACATTGTTAAAAAATTCAATTTGGAAACCACTCCTCATCCTAAACCTTATCCTTTAGGTTGGATATGTGATAGTACAAAATTTCATGTAAAAAAAAAATGTAAATTGAGATTTTCCATCACTACAAACTTTATAGATGTAGAGTTTGATGTAATTCCACTTGACATTTGTGGTATTGTTTTGGGAAGCCCATATCTATATGATAGGAGAGCCATTTTTCATCGCCATGAGAAAAAATATTACTTGTTTAAAGATGGGATTGAGTACATTGTTAGAGCACATAGAAATAAGTTTAATTTATCACTTGTGAATGTTGGACAAATGAAGAGGCTTGTTAATGCTAGTAAGAACTTTGTATTCTTGATGATCAAACCAAAAGAGAATGTTGAAAATAAAGCCTTCCAAGGATGTGATGAAAGATTAAAATATGATTTATATGATTTTGTTAACACCTATGATGAGATGTTTCATGGACCCAATTGATTGTCTCCTAAAAAAGGAATCCAACATGAGATCCAATTATAGCAAGATTGGCCTCTTCCAAACTTTGGCAGGTACAGGACGTAAGTTATGGAGAATGTAGAAATCAAAAGAAAAATTCAAGAGTTTCTTGATAAAGGGGACATAATACCAAGAACATCGCCATGTGGGTCACCAATTGTTTTAGTACCAAAGAAATATGGCACATGGCGCGTGTGTGTATATTTCAGAGCCTTGAACAAGACTATGGTAAGGAATCATCACCCTCTTCCTCGAATTGATGATTTACTTGATCAATTGAAAGATGATGTGAATTTCACTAAGTTGGACTTGAGAAGTGCCTATCATCATATTAGGATTGTTGAAGGAGACATATTGAAGACAACTTTCAAAACAAAGAAAAAATTGTTTGAATGGTTGGTTATGCCATTTGGGCTTTGTAATGCTCCTGCAACATTCATGAGAGTTATGAATGAAGTTTTAAGGCATTTTCTTGATGCTTTTGTGATTGTCTACTTATATAACATATTGATATTTATTAAAACCCATGAAGAACATGTCAGGCATGTTAGGCAAGTCTTAGATGTCTTGAGGAAAGAGAAGTTGTTTTTAAATATATCTAAATATGAATTTAGAAAGGCCCTGTTAGTGTATTTGGGACATATTGTTGGAGGGGGTGAATTGAAGATAGATTCCTCAAAGGAAAAAGTCATTGTAGATTGGCCTAATCCCAATAATGTAACTGAGGTTAGAATATTTTTGGGAGAATCCCAATATTGGAGAAAGTTCATTTCTATATTTTCTTCAATTGCAGCTCCATTACATGCATTGAGAAGTGTGAAGCAGGTTTTTCAGTGGGGAGGCAAGCAGCAGAAAACCTTCGATGAATTGAAGGATAGAATTAGCACAGCTCCAGTTCTTACACTCCTTGATTTAAGATAGTCATTTGAGATACAAACAGATGCAAGTGACTATGCCATTGGAGTGATCTTGATGCAACAAAGTAAGCCCATATGTTACCATTCTGAAACTTTTAATTGTGCCATAGTTAACCATCCTACATATGATAAGGAACTATATTCATTGATGCACAGTGCAAAAAAGTGGAAACACTATTTGATGGGAAAGGAAACTATCATTCACACTAAGAATCAACCATTGCAATACTTGCAATCACAAACCAAGCTACAACAAGTGAGGCATTTCAAATGGATGGGTTTGTTGCAACAATTCCAATTGGTGATAAGGTATACGAAAGGTATCTATAACAAGGTTGCTGACATGTTTTCTAGACCGATTATTAGTGCTTCAATTATTCTTAAGCATAATTCTATCATGCATGGGAGCTAAGTTGAACAGTATGCTTTAGATGATGATTTTAAATATGTATATGCAACTTTGTGTTAAGGAAACCAAGTAGAGGAAATATATTACCATGTTCATGATAAAATTTTGTATCATCTTGGAAACCTATGCATTCCACAGGGTGAAAGAGTCAACATCATAAGGGAAGTGCATACTTCTCTTATTGCTAGTCATTTTGGTGTAGGCAAGATGGTGGCACAATTACAAAGGTATTATTATTGGCCTCAAATGAATGAAAGTGTGTCACGATATGTAAGAGAATGTTCATTATGTGCTACAAGTAAGCCTAACAATAGAAAGTTAGGATTGTATACTCCACTTCAAATTCCTTCCCGTCCTTGGGAAAGTGTTTCTATGGACTTTGTAGGAGGACTACATATGTCTAAGAAAAATCATGATTATCTTTATGTTGTAGTGGATCATTTCAAAAATATGTGTATTTTTATGCCTTGCAAGAAGTAGGTTACAGTTGAACAGAGTGCACAAATGTTCTTTCAACATGTATGGGTACATTTTTGGTTGCCCAAATCCATTATTTATGATCAAGATTCTTGATATGTAGGGAAATTTTGGTCAATCTTATGGGGACTCATGGAAACCAAGTTGAAAAAGAGCACAACATTCCATCCGCAAACCAATGGTCAGATAGAAGTGATGAACAGAACAGTAATACATCTTATTTTTGGTTATTGCAGCCACTTACACTACATTCAGCATGCTTATAACTGGGCAAAGCATTCATCAACTCAAACATCTCCATTTGAGTCATGCTTTGGTTTCTTACCAAAATATCCTTTATATTTTATCTTGGAGAAATATGTTGTTATTGATGGTCATAGTGACATTGATAAGGCCAAGCGATTCATTGAAAAAGTTTAGTTGGTGCATGAGGTGGTTCAAGAATAGTTGGAAAAGAGCCAAGCCAAGTACAAGACAAGGCATGATAAGCATCATGTTGACCATAGTTTTTAGGTTGTAGATGAAGTTTGGCTTTACATTAGAAAGGAGATGCTTAAAGGAGAAGGTAAAAATTTGAAACCAATAAGGTATGGACCTTTTAATATTCTAGAAAATATTGGTAATAATGCCTTCTGGTTGGATTTGCCTCCATATATGAAAATCTATGCAATTGTTAATGTTGAAATTTTGAGATTGTATGAGCCTGCTTTGATTGATGATAAAGGAGAGCATGTTCATATTCCTCTAATAGAATATTTCTCTGTAGAATTCCTTGAAGAATTATAGCAAGACACCCAGTGATCCTTGACAAAAAAATAAGAACTTCAAAACGAGGGAATGTGGAGTATCTTCGTGTTGGACTCAAAGGAACAAATACAATCAAATCCAAATGGATTGAGATTGGAAGGGTGGGGGAACTCCACCCTCATCTATTTGTTGACTGAAAATAGTCATTTGGAGGTCTAAAAGCTTAGAGTGTGAAGGAGTGATCCAAGGGATCAGTGAAGTGCTCAAAATTCAAAGTGTTCAAAAGTTCTTGAAACTTATAACAATGTGTAGATATCAATGACTTGAATCCAATGCAACTTGAATCGCCCAAAACCGATATCGTATTCTCCCAATATTGTGTTCTGATAGTTTTCCCAAACAGGTAAAAACTTTGCAAATTATTTGCAGGTGTTGGGTGTGGAGCCTGATTATCTTCTTTATTCAAAGGTATCACCACATTAGACCTCAATTCGTAATGGGGCAGAAACATTGCCTATTATTTGCACTGCAAGGAGGGTCCTGGGGGGGGGGGGCAACCCCTCGCTATGTATGAGGGAATTGTATTGCAGCTATGTAGATGTGTGTATTCTAATTGAAAAAGAGAGAGGAGATTGTGTGAGAGTGAAGAGAGGATTACAATGGATCTATTATAGGTTGTATCTCTTCATTCTTCTAGATAATATAAAAGGAAGGACTGGATGTTTCTTCGTGGATGTAGCCCAAATTGAGTGAACCACATATATCTATGTCTCTCTTGTTTTATGAATTTTCTATGTTTATATTTCTGCAATATTTTGTGTTCCATTGCTCTATAATATATAATTTTCTAACAGCAAGATTGTTGAATGGGCAAGCTGACTAGGCAGGTTGACTGTACATATTGGGCCAATGGAAAGTTGACAAGTTTATGAGTGTGGTTGGTTCAAATTTGGTTGATTTTTATTGGTGGTTAAGTTTTTGAGTTGGACCAATGGGGGGATGCCACATGGCCCAATCATGGGTTGTCACGTGGCACCTCGAGGTTCATTAAAAATATGGTCGAATGGGCCTCCAGGGGAGTCGAATGCATGACCATTGATGCAACATGGTAGTGCCTTACCGTTAGGGTGCAAGGAAGTTCTTAATAGGTATAGTGGTGAAGTGATATTTAAAGTACCGAATTGTATTTGGGGGACGTGGTCGGGGCTAAGCCCTGGCCCTCAATCACCCCACGCCCACGGGACCATAAGCGGTGGAGCCAAGGGCCAGGACTGTTGTCCGAGAATAGTGTCCACTCGGATGCTGCTATTCCCACTAAGATGGGTGGATATCTTAGAAACAAACAATCAAAGTATACTATTGTTTTCTTTTATGAAAATAGACAAGAGGAGAACCAAGAAGATCAACCTGAGTCTTGCGTTTGATTTCCTCTCCTTCTTGATAGAGCTTCGCCGCTTCTTCTTTGTGCCCAGCTTCAAAAGAACCTGTGGAATCACAACAACATGCTACTATCGAAGAAACAAGGATCTAAATTCATAAATAATACAGGATCAGATGTGTATTAACCATGTAAATGCATATATAAACAAGTACACAAGAATATGGAAGGAAACAAGAATAGCTTTATTAAGATGAAAAGTAGCAAGAGGATTACAACCATGTGCTCTAACCCAGCATCATCTTCCAGCTAGGAAGCCCTTCTTCACCTCAAGCAAAGCTTAGATCACCCAACACTATGAATGTACACCAGAAAACCAACAACACTTCTCTATAAGATACAAAATTCCAGCCTCTCGATCTTGTGATGAGGGATCCATATATAGATGATTATAGGGAGGTGAGTCATCTTCTGGGATCTTGATTAGTGTCCTCTCTTTGATAGTTCCTGCTTCCACTGGAGAATGATGATCTCTTACTCATCCCTGGTCGAAAACAGAGAGGCAAGTGTCAGAGGGGAAGCTTCTGGAAGATTCCATGATCTTCCACCTCGCATTTTGTCCCTGCCATTTGTCCATTTCCGACCATCACACCCTACAGAGGAGAAAAACATTATGCATCGCACCCTGTACATTGGGAAGGTGATATGCATTACACCCTCTGCATGGAGCTTTTAGTATGGTCCAGTTTTGACAACTTTTGAGCAGTTTTCAGTGGAGAACTTCTGGGAGATTATGTAATCAGTTGACCTTGTTCCTTTAGGCAGTGAAGCAACCCTTTTAGGGACTTAAGAGCCCTCAGTTTATGGACATTTGTGGTTGGGGTTGAAGTGCCCAAAAATTTCTATAACCACATGCCAGTCACATGTTCCAAATATCAATACATTGTGTCTATTAATTCGAAATCAACCTCTACTAAAACTAACAACCACGTCATAATAAACTATCAACTCACAGTCATTAGTCATAATACTACAACTATCACCCACTTGCACTCAAGTGGATATTAGTTGTCTCAACACATATAGTGTTAGTACATCCATCTTGAAACAATATCATTCCTTCATACAATGTTATAGATACATACTCATGCACCTAAACAAGCACTCAAACAACTTGTAAAGATACCACGTTAGATAAATCAAATAGACGGCATAATCAAACTCGTACCTCAATGTATCTTAGGGTAGGCTATCACATATGCACAAGTTAGTCTAGATTAGTATGACACAATATCACAAATATATCGACTCATACCTAAATACCATAACCATAACCATCTGCACAGACAATCTAGATTAGCATGATACATATAACATCAATATCTTAAATGCAATGACCATAATCATCATGCATATGACTGCATTGATCAACTAACATATATCATGCATGTAACCACAATAGAAATAGAATTACATGCATGTATATAGCCATAATGCATATAATAACCATTAACCAACATACCTGCATGCCCTACATACAAACTTGTATGACGATTTGCTCTTACCCTAGCGTCCAGTGATGCAACCTCGCTCTAATAATCTACATCCCCTACTCCATATCATATAGTGTTATGACAACACAAATTTCATAGTGACCACCACGATGCATGTCTAACCTACTATGCATGCATGAAAAACACATAGACAATTGTACATGTATACACATCTACCCTGAGGTGCAAAGTTGCAACATAGCTCTGATACCACCATGTAACCACCCCTCCCATATTTACCCAATTTCATTGACCTACCTAGGTAAACATGAGACAAAGAGTTACTATGAAATGACTCGACCTCTAAGATTCATTTATGAAAGTGGGGCCAATAATTGATGAAAAACTAACAACTCACCTCATCCCTCAAGTCTACAAAACACTTTGAGAATGAAGAACCACCCCAGGTGACCAAACCCTGAGTTGGGCCTACATTTATCACCATTTCACCACCAACTACATGTATGACAAGGCCTCCATGTGTTTATATGCATCCAACGACATGCACAATCCTATCTAGGTGCAATTGTGACCCAAATTATCCAGTTTAGAGAGTGTCATCCCAACATCTAAGCCTCAATTCCAGGTCAAACTATAGACCACTACCAAGAACTTCTTGAAACTTCTCAGAATCATAAATGACATGACAACAAGGCTAAACATATAAACTTGATTCATAAACCTAACCTATACGGCCAGAAAATAGTAGATATTTTGTCAAACACATGGAAAACATATAAGCTACATGTCATGAATGCATATTTGATCATAAACTGATACTCTTCACCTAAGAATCACCTAAAAGGCTCTAAACCATCTCTAGTCAGCTACAATAGAAATTATTAGTCCATGTATTCAACAACCATTCATATATTCATCAAACATGTCAAGAACCATAGATGATATACATCATATAAATAGTAAACAACTATCATATGAACCATGGAAACTCATCCATAATATCACTATCATAATCAAGGCACATCCTCATAGATCATAATATAAGATACCTCTTATTAACATATGAAAATTCCAACCAAGTCAGGGACTTCCATGTACCACTTGACCACAGATTGGGTTGAACCAAATCTCTCTTTCAGCCAATCACCCCTGTATCATATTCCAAGCTTAAATGTGGAATCTCTTGGAATAAACCAAACCAGGGCTTCCATAGGCCAAACCACCTCCACCCTCAACTATTGATTCCACCTTGTGGTCAAACATCACTGACACCAACCATATCAGTCTCTACCCAAGCTTTCCAGGGCTCCAAGAACGAGTAACTCAACCCACAGTCTTTCAGGGCTATGGATCATTTGGCCAACCTAGCTCCAAGGACTAGTAACTCAACCGAACAAGGGCTCCAAGGTGTTTTTCCCAACCTAGTCTCCAAGACTAGTAACTCAACCCAAGTTGTTCCAGGGCTTCTAGCATTTGTTCCAACCCACAACCATAAGGAATTATGAGCACTAATTAGAAGAAAACAAATTAAGTGGGAAAGCCCACAACACCATGGTTACCCAAAAAATAGCAAGGCAAGGCTAAAACAACTTTTAATCTAGGAAATCATCTATGCCAATGACAACTCATAACCAAATAATCACATGCATATACCATGCATCCATAAATCAACAAGGAGATCATACATGCAACTTGTTAAGTACAAAGAAATCTGACTGTAGTTGTTGATCCCACTGTCCCCTTATGCTTTCCTACTTTCCTTGCCTTCTTTCTCCAAATCCGATATATGCCAAAGTACTTAGGGAATGCTCCAAGAATACTCTAAATGTGCAAGAGTATGAGAGAATGAGAGAATAGAAGAGAGCTCCAAGTAAAACTGGCAAAAGGCTATGAACTGATCCTCATAAGCCTTTTTATCATTGAGGCCTCTATTTTCTTCATTTTTCTTCACTTTTCCCTCAATTTCCCTCTCATGCAAATCTATGACCTTTCATCTCCCTTTTCTCCTATTTTTCTTTATTTCATAAATAAAATGCCAATTAATCCCATTTTGTCTTTGCTAATGCCTTTTCCAATTTCCTTAGCCATAATAAGCCAAAAATGACACCCACTGGGATGTTTTTCTCACCATTCAACTTGGAATACGTGTCCCCTGACCTTGATCTTATTTATTTTTTACATGGAAAATAAACCAGGGTTTTTTACATACAGACATATTCCTAAAGAGAATAAGGAAGGTATGTTTAAACTCATTATGCCACCAAATTCCCAAATTCCTCCAACTGTAGTGAATTATCCAACAACCTTATTTTCTGAAGTTGCACAACATGTCTTAGTTATAATTTTGTCTCTTTTGGGAGAAGACAACATTGGTATGGTAAGTGAACAAGCCCCGAGGTTTTTGAGTTTGATGTCGACACCAAATATTGTTTTGGATATCCCTTCATACATAGTGATGCCTATCATTTCTTAATTTTAGAAATATCATATTTATGGTTATTTTAGATATTCCTTTGTCCTCGTCTATATATTATTATATGTACATGCTGATCAATTTGGCCATTTGGGTCTGAATATGTGGGATTCAAAGAATCAAATGAAATTTATAATTGAATAGACTAGTGTTGTTAGGAAGAAGGGAAATAATGAGGGATTTTCTTATTACTTGTCATCATTCATGGCCATTGTATATATTATTCTTAACAATCAGCAGCCTCTAAGGATTTTTCCTAGAGAAAAAGAGTTTTTGCAACTCAATAACGACACCAGAGTGGGGGACTAGTATATTTTTGAACACTACATTGAGAGCAGATTGTATGGGACTAAAGTACCACCATATCGTTTGCCAATACTTTTTCCTATGAGGATATTTTCTCTTGAATTTATAATTCAAGTCTAAATTTTGACCAAGTTCATTTTGTTCCTACATGCAAAGGGTATATTTTTAAGTTAGAAAGAATTATATTGGTCCATTCATCATGAATAGTAGACAATCCTTCCTCCAAGTTGAAGAAATGATGAAGGAGTTTGGCTTTGATCAAGGAGAGAAGTGGAAATATTACCCTCATCATATAATTTCAAATAAAAGAGGGGAAATCAGTTATGCGCCTTATATTCATGAAATTAAGCTAGAACTTGAGAAAATGGAAAATCAAGAAACATGGCTAGGTAGAAAATTGCAGAAAATAATAGATTTTCAAACACCTGTAGTGAGGGAGAAGATATTGAAGAGAAATATACCTAAAAAAAATGAGGTTGAGATAGAATAATCAAACTTTCAAAAGAGAGCAAAGGTTCAAAGAGAATAAGAAGCAGAGGTACAAGTTAAATTAACATAGGGACCCTCAAATCTACCAGGTTTTCAAATGTAGTTGGGAAACCTAAAGTGCTATACCTCCTCCTCTATTTCCACTAGTTTGGAAACATTCTCAATTGAAGAAACTCCCTCCACCACAGAATTTTTACAGAGGAATTATCAACAAATTGAAGAAAGAAGTCATAAGGTGAGAAGCAACATGGAAACTGAGTGAGAAACATAAGCAACTCCAACTTATCAAACAAGACTACACTCTACTATGGATTTAGAAAGGAACCAATTAAAATTGTCCCTCATGCATCCAATTATTCAATCTCTTCCTTCGTAACCTAATTTTAAAACATCCCATTACGTAATAAGATTAATTTGCATAGACAAAGAGTGGAGATGATTTATAGTGACCTAAGCAAAATATATTTAACAATAAGTAAAGTAGAAAAGATTTTGTAGAATGTTTCAAATCAGCTCAAGCAAGAAAAGAAAAATTCTAGAGCACTGCATATTCAAAAGTATAAGAAGCTAATTGTTAAATTGGGAATAGATCTAAAAAAAAAGGAAGTTATCAAAACCTTGTTGCAAAATATAGAATCTAAGATGCAGACATTAAGGAAGAATTTGAAAATGCCTAGGACTTGTTATCACTCCAAAATTTCTTTGGAGTTGTTAAGAAAGAAATGATAGAGGTAACCACAAACCTACTTTTGAGATTAGGATCTATCCTTCCTAATGCTCAGAGAGGGCTCTCTCTTTATAATTTAACTTTGTTTAGTTAATTGATTTTAGGCTAGTTATGATTGTACTTGAGTTTTCATTTGGATTTGGTGGTGGAATCACTGACTTAGAAGGATAGAGGGATTTATTTTACAATTGCGCTATGGGGTCAAGTGTCAAGAAAAAAAGACTCAATCAAGTTCTAAAAATAGTGTTTATAGGGCAAGGTATCTGAGTGAATTCAGATCTTTAGGGATGGATGGTGAAGTGGTTTTCAAATGGGTTCAAGGATCAATTAAGGGTTCCTTAAACTAGATAATGAAGGAAAAGGTAGGGGTCAATCGAAACGAGGGAGCAATGAAGGATTCCCTACTCTGGATATCAGAAGAAAATATTAAAATGATTAACTCTTCAAGAGAGAGTGTACTTAAACAAATTTTGTAATATAATTCTAGTTAATTCATTCAATTTAGATAATATGCAAGTTTGTGAAACACTTAAGAAAATAACAAATTTGACAAAAGAAAATACTTCACTGAACTGGCCCAACACATGAATCCTGTAATGCAATCTCTTTATTACTCAGTCCAGTCCGTTGACTTGAAAAATGGTACAAATAACCCTCAGGTTTTAGATCAATACAACTATAGTAATGTCAAGAAAATCCACCCTGTATACTTCGAATTATGAAGTATTTATACAAAAATAGTCTACAAAATATCCCAAACTATTTTCGGAATTAATCTAGGAAAAAGAAATATCTTCATGCAAGAATATAGAGACAGATATTCAACTGTTGCAATCTGTCCCTGTTTATTAGGCTGTGTTGTCTTATTCTTTGATCTTTTCCTATTTATTCTCCTTTTTTGTTGGTCTTCCACGCTGACTGTTCTTTTTACACTAGCTTTTAACTGATACTCTTTCATCTAATACTCTTTCATCTAGTTGACCTGTTGTTTTTATTTTACTGCTTTGTTTTCACTTTTACTTTGCATTTTTACAGTAAGTAATTTAACTTTTCCCATGCCTCTGCATCTGGTAATTTGATATTTACCATTTTTTTGTAGATTTCATCTGCTTCTGTATACTTTGCAAAGGTGGGCTTGTTCACAAAAAGGTGTTTTACCTCATGTTGGAGGTAGAATAGGTTCTCAAATGTCTAGTACAGAACCTTTCCTGTAGGCATCCCCTTCATAGAGGAATTATTTGCCTGATCTCTTGCCACTTCTCCGATTTTCCTGTTGTAGTCTTCTTGTGGCATTAATCTATCATTTATCACCAAGGGCTTTGGCAGTTGTTTCTGCCTCAAAATATCAAACTTAACCACGAACTTTCCTACAGCTAGCTCCATGGTTTGGAATTTGTCCTCTAGGTTAATCATTAAGTTTCTCTTGGTGAGCACTTTCTTCACCTCTAATATGGTGCCAATCCTATCAGCTATGTCCAGCTCCTACAATTCATATTTGTTCTTAGAGTTGAGGAATTGGATTTTTCTAGTGGCTTCTTCTGTCATGTCTCCAAGCTCGGCCTTAACTCTTTGAATTGCTTCTGTACCTCTTTGACTAAATCATTTTGTTCAAAGATGACTTGTATTGATGGCCAAATATCATTGACAGAGTCAATGATATTGGCACATAGCTATTCTTTAGCTTGGGCAAGTGGCTCTTTCAATATTAACTATTTCTCTAAGTTCTTTATCCTCTCATTCATCCTGGTTGACTTCTAAATTTCATCTTTGTGCATAATCTGAGCCAATTTATTCTCATCCTCTAGACTCCTTAATTGTTCTTTGAGTCTATTTATCTCAGATGTCTGAATGGACATGTCCTCCATTTCTTTGACCAATTTACTTGCCCCATCACTTGGCTAAGTTGTTGCTGTTGTTGAACCTGCTATTGATGTAGATGTTGTTGCAGCTGGTAGTGTTGTAGCCAGTGGAGCTATGGGGGCCAATGAAGCTACCAATGTTGATGGAACTATTGTAGTCACTGTGGGAATAACAGTGGAAGTGGTTGTCTCAAGGTTGGCTTGTTTCAACTGTATTAAGTTGTCCAACTCCTTCTCCATTTCTTTCAATTGATCATTAAGTTGTAGAATAAGGTCCATCATTTCCTCTTGCTAGGTTTGGCTCTCAAGGACCTCCTTGGTCTGTGGATGTTCTGAATGAGGCAGCTTCAATTGTTTTTTCAGAGCAGCAATAACCTCATTCTTCTTTTTTATTAATTTCTATGTAGCTTTGACATCATTGGGACTATATCCAAGCTCAACCACCAAGTCTTCCAGTGACTTGATTCTGTTGTCCTTGGCCTATGAGGATGCCCTTTCCAGCTTGTATTGTGTTGTAATATTATCCAGTGAGCTTTGGAGTTTGTGCACAATCATTGCTTTATTTGTCATGGTGGAATAAATCATCTCCTTGCCTACTTATGGAATTCGATTTCATCAATACGGTGAACATCCCTAGCCAAAACTTCGAATTCGGTTTTCCTGTAGTCAACTGATGATTTGGGTTGTTAGACTATAGCTGCATGAATGTCATTTGCATATTGCCAATCTTATTAATGTCAAAGGCTGACATTAATCTATTTTGATTTGCAAGTGTTTGTTTGAAGTACTGGGCACAAGTCTCAACCTTCAATGCCTCATTCCTCAACTTAATTTCCTTGTATTTTTTTTTATATCTTTCTCTTTATCCACAAGCTTGTTGGATAAAGAGACTTCAATGTTGAGTTGTTTCTCAATAAGTTGAAAGTTTGAAGTAGAAGGTTGGTGTGTTTCTTCTGAAGCTGTAGGGCCTTTACTCCTTCCAACCATTGTGTCAGTGTCAGTGATTTCCATTGTCCCAATGGTGTCTTCTTTCTCAGTTACAATATTAATCTTAGGCCTCTTCCCGTAACTGATCTCAAATTGGTCATCTGTAGTGTCCATTGTTGTGCTAGAACCTTCTTCCCTAATTCTTTTTGCATTTTTGTCTTTGTTGGCTGGAATCTGCAAAATAGGAGGAATATTCATCTGTTCTTATAGGGTTGGAACCTGCAGAAAGTAACTAGTACCAATCTGATTTTCCACATCTATCAAAGTATTCTCCACATCTACTACAGTATTCTCCACATCTGTCCAAGTGTTTTCCAACCATTCTAGCTAGTTGGAAAATCTCTCAATGTCTAGCCTAGGAGCATGTATGAAAGGACTCAATTTGAATTTGAGCCTTTGTTTATTTATGACTCCATGAGGGCCATATTTCCACATAAGACTACTCTTGAAGTTCATCTCCTATAAGATTTTCTCTGCTTCTTGTCCAACTTCCGTATTATTATAAATAAAAGGGCCCAATTGGTTTTTGATCTTAAATTGGGTTTTGTTCTTAGCTGACAAGAAATTTACTTCATCAGAGTTTATGATTTCCCTGAAATACTCTAATGCAAATATCCTCATGGGGAGGTATTTGGGCAGTTTGTAGGGATTAAGTTGGCATCTATATATTCTAATTTTTGTGTGGTCCTGGTACAGATACTAGTCTCCCACTCTATTTTTCTTTGCCAATTGTAAAACTCTTTTAATCTCCTGACTGATCCTAGGCTAATAGCTACTGGTTAGCATGTTTATAACCAGATGAACAAATGAATCAATGAAGTCTTTGTAAGTAAATAAAGTGGAATACATCTGGATCAATGGTGTCTAAAAGATGACAGATCTTGGATTGCCCTTGGTGTCTAACTTTTGGATGCTAACAAGAAAATTATCTGACTGAAAGTATAGGAACATGTGAAACAATACAGATGAATATTTGAATACTCTCTCATTTGGCAATCTTATAGGATGTTCATGGATTCTATCTGCCAAGAACTGAGCATAGTTGTAAATTGTAGCAGGAGCATTACCTAGGAAAAAGATAGAAAGGAAAGCAAGGAAAACCTCATCCACATGTTCATGAATGATCTAAGCTTTCTTGGGAATTTCTAGCTTTGTGTCGAGTTCAAGTAAACCTTCTATGGAAAGTGGGGTTTCATTTGGACTTGACTGGATTTGCAACAATTGATTTATAGATTTTGTTGTAATGGTGAACAAAAATTGCTAGTTAGGGCTAACTATGGATCTCTAATTGGGGATATAACAAGCTTGGTAGAAGTGGATGATTTTTGGGAATGGGTGTATCTGTGGGAACAAGTACTTGGGAAAATTTGACTCCCATAGGTGAATGTCATCATTCTGGTTCAAAAACTTGTCTTTACTCCAGTAGTGGAGTTTCAGTAGGTAGCTAGGGGAAACAGTATCCTTGATTTGAAATTCTATGTCGGCTAATGGAAGGTGGTCAATATCCATGTGAGGGGGTTGTAGAGGTCTTTTACATCTAGAGAGGTTTGGGAAGCCACAATTTGGTTTATTCAATTGAATTACTCTTTTATGTGGCTTTGGGAGTAAGACTTAGAAGTTTGGAACAATGGAATGGGTAATTTGAATCTGTAAAAAATGGGTTTGGATGCACAGTAGGTTTCTCTCCAATTTAGCAAGGTTTTTTAATTAATTTACTTAATTAATCTTTTAATAATCATTGTGCACAAGTTGAATCACAGGGTCATTCTGGTTCTTTCAAAGAATGCCTGGAGAACAACGATTGGGTGCACAGACAGGGTTCTGTGGTGGCAGCAGAGGCTTCTGAGGATTCAATTGTCAATTTGTTGTTTCAATTTGGTGTCTGAAGCATCTTCAGGTGGCAAAGTTGTTTAAATTGGTCGCACAGAGGTTCAGGGTGTCAGAATTGGTTTAGCAAAGGTTTACATTGAAAATGAGCGAAAAGAGAAAACTGGGGCTTTTTTCGGCCTTTTAACCAATAACATTTAGATTTTGGCGCGAGATTTACTGAATGAAGAGTGGGCAGTTTTGGTTTAGGCAGGGAGGTGGTTTTCGGTGATATCGCACCGATTTTGGATGGAGGGTGGTATTTTTCATGAGCACGCAATATAACCTGGTGGCGCAACATAGCCAAACAGCGCTCGGCCAAAACCGTGAATCTCGCATGCTCTCGGACTGTTAATTGTTGGATGATGAATCTACGTGATATGGCTATGCACCGTTGGATCTGGGGGTGGGAGATCGAGCGGATATCGCGCAGTGAAGTTGCACAAACGGAATTGGGAAGGTGGTTGGCGGGGGCTGACAGTTTAATTAAAATGAACTATAATTAATTAAAGGTAACGACGGGATTTTAAACATAAGGAATGGGTTAATAAAAGTGGGGACCATGGGTTATATGGAGAGGGTTTTAACTATACACCAAGGGTTGGTGGGTTAAAAAAGGTGTCGGGAAATTATATACGTGGGGGATTTATAAAGCGGGATTTTAGGAAAGAACTTAGGATAAAAGGGGTTTTGTGGGTTTTTAAGGGGAAAAGGGTAAATTAATAAGGGGGGGATATAGTATTTATAATGGGAATGGGTTTCTCACCAGGGAAAGGGGTTTTGGGAAGGGGAAATGATTTTTTGAAGGGTAAGGTCTAGGGAAATATGTGAAACAAAGGGATAAAAGGTCAAAATGAAGGGTGAAAGGGTTTTTACAAGTAATGAAGGGATAATGAGGAGGAATTAATAAAGTAAATATGTGGGAGTCTAGTGAAATGAGGGGAAATTAATAAACAAGCTTTATTGAATGTCACTTTTTTTTTTTTGCAATTCCTCCTGCGCATGAAACATATGATTAAGCATAATGAATGTGCTTTTGACTTAGCAACCTTATGCACTTGCAAAAATTCTTCTACCTACCCTTGATTTACCCTAACATTTTCTCTTCATTCATTGGGTGCATTTGAGCTTGCTGGCCCTTTATTTCTTTTTCTTTCGATAAGAAAACTATCTAATTCTAACCTTATAAATACCAATGGTTCACACTAAACTTTTGAGCTCATTTTTATTCTCTACCTAACTACTAATCTTCCATGATTAAATAGTTTGGCCAAATCTTTATTCTCTATCTATCAACATGAAATTTAAAGCATGAATGAGTCAAGATTAAATTATTTGACCATCATGGATTGTGTCATTTTTGACAAGCTACACACAATATTATTTTGCAAAGAAAAGTAAAAGGAGTAGCATTTGAATTTTCACACTTTCATGATCTATTTTTATCTCTTTTTTAGGGTTCATATTTTTTACTTTTTTTATCTTTTTCTTTCTTTTTTTCCTTTGATTATTCTTTTAGGACATACCCTCTTTACATTTTTTAATTTTAATATGGGAAAACATTTTGCAGAAAGAAAAAGTATGTACAATATTATAAGACTAACCATAGCCAATTCAAAATTATGAATCCTATTATTATAGGACCCTAACAGTGGCTCCACATGGGGATGGCATTTTCTGGTTAAATTTCAAGAACTTTAAGATCAGTAGCCTTTGAAACTTTGATTGTGGCTAGCTTGTAACTGCTCTTCTGTGATCTGCTTTATTCATAATTATGATCGTAGACCTTTCAAAGCTCAGGGCCTTCTCTTCGGGCTTCAACTTCAAAATATTACCATCCAATCAAATCTAACTTTGGAATGTTATATACAATGAGCAAAGTAAAATGAACTACTATTAATCTGTGGATAAGTAATTCTTCAGCATTCTACCATTGGCTAGTCCTCCTAGTAGATTTGTTCCATCTAACTGTCTCAAGAAAAATGCATTGTTACCTTTGTAACCATAAATGATATAAGGGCCTTGCCATAGGAAATCAAAATTTCCATGTTTACCCTTCTTTTCTCTTCTGAAATCCCATTTAAGTACTTTGTCACCTATGTAAAAATCATCAACTTTGGTTTTCTTGTCAAAAATCTTTTTGATTTTATCCTGGATCACTTGTGATTTGACATAGACTTCTTCTTTGGTTTATTGCAAGTGTATTGTTTGATTTATCCTCCTTTGGATATCATTTGGTTCTACTTGCAATTATTGAATCATTTTTATCATTGATACTACTAAAGAGGATGGAAAAACAACATCCATTCCATATACTAGCTGGTAAGGAGATGTACTAATGGACTTTTTGGTAGTTAGTCTATCTGCCCATAAGGCATTAACCAACTTTTTTATTCCAGGTCTTCTTGTTGCCTTCTAGCAGCTTCTTGATGATATTAGCAAGGCTTTTGTTTGAGGATTCTGCAAGTCCATTACCTTGAGGGTAATAGTCAGTGGAATGGCCAAGGGTAATGTGATATTTGTTACAAAAGTCTATCATTTTCTTGGATTTAAAAGTAGTTGCATTATCAGTAATGAGTTTTTGGGGGCATCAAAATCTAGAGAGGGTCATGAAAAATTTTAGGGGCGAATTCTCGCCCTTGGGTGAAATTGAAGGGGTTTTATATCTCTATTGGGCGAATATTTTGTATCACAGTACATTGTTACAAATCGGCTGAAATTTATTTAATAAAAAAATTAGGTATGGAGGTTAGCCCACCTTATTTTAAGGGAGAGAGTAAAAAAAGTAAATTTAGCCCTTGAAATTAGGAGCTACATCCTTCCATTCACCCTAATTTTCAAGAATAGTTATATATGATAGTTATTTCACCCTCCACATTCAGTGTAAAAAATGTTTTTTTCTTTCATTTTCCCGTATTTCATGGTATTGGGGTTAATTTCGAGAAAATGACCTTATTTTTTGGAACAAATGGTCACAAAAGAATAATTCATTTTATTTAAAAATTCAAGTCTCTTATTTTCATGTTTATTTAAAGATTGAAATGTTCTTGCCATATTCCAAGTTTTCATATGTTTAGTCATATTCATATAAAGAATAATACAAAACATTATTTTATATTTACTCCAAAAGTCACCTTATATTTACGTGTAAATAAATAAAAATATAAATAAAGTGGAGTATGGTAAATAAATAAAACCTCTTTATATACTTACTCCAAAGGTATGGTAATTAAATATAAATATAAATAAACTAGAGGTATGGTAAATAAATAAAACCTCTTTTTATAGTTAGTCCATAACCCTTTTTCTATTTAAGACGGCTCAAAAAAGAGATTTTATTTAAGTGAATCTTATTGACCAAATACCATATTTATAAAAGAGGTATAGTAAGTTAATAAAAATATAAATAAACAAGAGGTATGGTAAATAAATAAAACATTTTTTTATATTTACTCCAGAAGTCACATTA
>APFE030912098.1:178471-258296 GCA_000404065.3 Pinus taeda | reverse complement strand
GAAGGTTGGACTCAAGTTAAAAGATCCAAAAATGCCCATAAAGCCATTCGAACTGGTAATACAAATGACAATGGCCCTCAGGAAGCCCCTAGAAACCAAACCCCTATCATAGAAGAGAAAGGAAACAAATTTGCTCAGTTAAGCTCAGCAATAGAAGGCACCCAAGAACCATAGATGCAGAAGGAAGGATCGATCCTCAAGGAGTCCCCCTTGGGACCAAAGCAAGTGGAAAGTAATGAAGACAGATCAAAAGAGATCCTCGTTGAAGAGATAGAGGAGGTGCAAGGTTCGGAGGAATCAGAAGAAGAAGGCGAAATAGGAGCTTCGCAAACCTCGGCCAGAAGATCACTGGGAGGCCGAAAATCTGCTCGGGAAAAAAGAGAGCAAGAGACTTACAAAGACAAACTTTAGGGAAGTCAACTAATCCTCAATAAACTCTTGGAAAATACTTCGAAGAAGAACAGAAATCAGTCCCAAAGCTCTAGGGGAGCTCACCATCCAAAATGCAAGTGATGAAGATCGTCTCCTGGAATTGTAGGAGTAGGGGGAGCAGAATAAAAGAAGAAGCCATAAGAATTTTGATAAGAACAGAATCTCCCAATCTACTCCTTATCCAGGAGACTAAAATGGAGGACTATGCCTTCCTCCAGATCAGTAAGAAATTGTGGAAGAAAAGTGAAGGACAAGCAGTCTCAGCTCGAGGTGCTTCAAGTGGACTGGGCACTATTTGGAATGCCAACAAATTCATAAAGATCAAAGAAGTCAAAAACACCCATTGGTTGTTCTCAAAGATACAGCACATAGAAACAGATTTGATACTCTCCCTCTTTAACTTGTATGCTCCTGTCAACGCAGGAGAGAAAAAGCACTGCTAGGACTCCATTAGAAGTCTGGCATATTCTGAAGAATTGGCTAATATAATAATAGCAGGGGATCTTAATCTCACCTTATCATTATCAGAAAAACGTGGACGAAGCACTATTAGGGACCCGGCATGGGAATGGGTTGAGGACTTGCTTCAAGACTGGGTCATGATAGATATTAATCCTTTGTCCGGGAAGTACACTTGGACAAACAAAAGAATCGGCCCGGGACATATAGCTGCAAGGTTAGACAGGTTCCTTGTTCAAAGTTCTTTTCTTCTTCTCGGTCTAGAGTCTAGAATGCATATTCTCCCTTGTAGTGTTTCCGATCATCGCCCCATTAAGCTTGACCTGCTAGCACATTTGGACCAAGGTCCCATTTCATTTAAATTCAATTCTCATTGGGTCAAGGAGAAACCATTCTTGCCTCTGATAAAAGAAATCTGGAAGCTCCCAGTCAAAGGCTCTGCCTTCTTTGTTTGGGAGGAGAAACTTAGGAGAGTTAAAGCGGCTCTAAAAACTTGGGTAAAAACCTTACCAAATCCTGCTGTGGAAAGAAAAATGATTTAGGAACGACTTGAGATGCATCATCTGGTTTCGGAAAATGTTGAGATCACAAAAGAAATACTTGACAAGGAGGCTAATCTTCAGTACATGCTCCTTAAGGCTAGCTTGGCAGAGGAAGAGTATTGGAGACTGAAATCCCGCAGCCTCTGGCTCAAGGCGGGAGATAGAAACTCTTCCTTCTTCCATAAGCAAGCTCAAGCCCGAAAATGCCTCAACTCCATCTCTGAAATTAAAGTAGAGACCACCACGCACAGAGAAATCCGAAGTATAAAGAACACTGCCTTCACTCATTTCAAAAACCTCTATAATGAAGAAGAGGCCTTGGGACATGTTTCTACTCTTGTGAATGAGGTGCCCTCCCTTATTACCGCCAGAAAGAATCAATTCCTGGAAACTGAGATCTCTAACAATGAAATAAAAAACACCCTCTTCGCTATGGAACCGGATAAGGCCCCAGGTCCCGACAGTTTCACTGCCAGATTCCTGCATTCCTATTGGCAGATTGTGGAGAAAGACTTATGCATAATGATTCGGAAATCTCAAGAGTGTCAGAAAATTGGGGGAAGCACTAATTCAGCCTTCCTAGCCCTCATTCCCAAGGAGAAAGGCGCCAACACCTTCAGCCGGTTTCGTCCTATCTCCCTTTGTATAGGCTATAAGCTGATTACGAAAGTTATTGCCAACAGATTAAAAATAATTCTCCCATACATCATTCCTACGAACTAGGGAGGTTTTATTCATGGAAGACAGATAGTGGATAACTTTATCATGGTCCAAGAGGCGATTCACTCTAGTTTGGTCCGAAAAGAGAAAGGTATGGTAGTCAAGTTAGATCTTGAAAACGCCTTTGACAGAGTGAGACATAGTTTTTTGATGGATGTCCTGCGCAAATTTGGGTTTGGATCCAAATTTATCAACTAGATTAAGGCTTGTATCAGTGAGCCATGGATAGCCCCTTTGGTGAATGGGAGGGCCACAGATTTCTTCAAAGCTTCTCATGGATTGAGGCAAGGGTGTCCTCTATCCCCTCTTCTCTTTGTCCTTCAAGCTTCTGTCCTCAGCTTCCTTTTGAACAAAAAGCAACAGGATCAAGAATTAATGGGTCTGAACATTGCGAGAGGAGTAAATAATATAAATCATGCGTTATTCGCAGATGATTCCCTCTTGCTGGGTGTTACCTCTGTGTCCTCAGCTAAAAGATTCAAAGATGTGGTTGATGACTATTGTGAAGACTCAGGAAGCAGCCTTAATAAAGGAAATTTCCATATCTACTGCTGGAATACCCCGGCCATCACGCTTCAAGCCATCTCCAGTTGCTTTGGTTTCGTGACCTCCTCGTCATGGTCTTCCTTCAAGTATTTGGGTCTCCCTATTTTCAAAAAACGTGTCGTCAGCAGAGACTGGTTGCCCCTACTGGAAAAGTTTGAATCTAAGATCCACTCCTAGGGATTTAACTGGCTTAATCTGGCAGGCAAGTCAGTGCTTATAAAAGCAGTCCTAAACATCCTCCCCATCTATCAGTTTGTTGTGATGCTGGCTCCAGTTGGAATTATGAAGAAAATGGAGGATCATATAAGAAAATTCTTTTGGAAAGGCGGGAAAGCAAACGAAAAGAAATCCCTTTAATAAGCTGAACTAAAATCTCCATGCCCAGATTGGAAGGTGGACTGAATTTTAAGAATATTTTCATGCAGAACATTGCATTGGGAGCAAAGCTGATCTGGAGGATTATTGCCCCAAATCCGGGGTGGGCTCAGCTCACCTTGTGGAAAAAATTATTTCGTGGGAAGATAAAAAGGTGTTTGGACCATCCCATAGCAAACTCTGGCTCGCTAATTCAAAAGCTCTGTGCAAAATCTTCCTTCTTAATTAGCCAACATGCACATTGGATCCCTGGTAATGGCAAGCAAATTAGAATATGGGAGGATCGTATAATGGGCTGCAATCCTCTGGCTGATGATCATTCCCTGACATTTTTGAAAGACTGGATGTGCAGAGCAGGTTACATTACTCTGTGGGATATTTCTAATTGGGAGAATGGAGACTGGCACAGCTGGATTAACATTGAGGTGCCCCAGATTCTATCCAACGAGTTTGCAATCTTCTTATACTTATTAGATGGCAAAGCTCCTTTGAACAGCAGGAAGTTAGATACCCGTGGCTGGGGTCCGACCCCTGGGCGTTATTCAGTCTCTCAGGGTTACAGGCAAATCTTAGCGCATCCCCACGTTCCTCCAGATCCGAAACCATGGAAAGGGTTTTGGTCCCAGTCTTCACTTCCTAAAATTGACTACTTCTGTTGGCTCCTATGTCATAAGAGAATCTTGACTGATGATAGATTATAGAAAAGAGGCTACCTAGGCCCCTCACGATGCTCGTTATGTGGAGAAAACGCAGAATCTGTTGCACACCTGATGCTCAAATGTAAATTCGTGGTAGATCTTTGGAATGACACCTTAGGCCCTTGGAGTTTGGATTTCATCCTCCCCAATAGCATTCTCGATCTGTTCTCGAACTGGTTGCATTCGTATCCTGGAGGCTCTCCTCAGAATGCTCATATCAAAGTTGCTTGGCACATTCTTCCTAAACTAATTTGTTGGCACACCTGGTTGGAAAGAAATTAGAGGATTTTCAGTGATAAGAAGAGAGATCACAAGATTGTCTGGGTTAAAATCAAAAGCCAGTTAAAGGAATGTGTCGGAGATCAGCTGGACGGGGTAGGCCTGAGAGACCACGATGCTACTTGGAGCAATATCCTGGACCTCCGATTCATTGAAATTGCCAGGTCTCCTGTTCCTCTCAAAGATTTGCAAATTAGACTTAATGCGTCAGATTTCTTGGCTCTTTGCACAAAGCAAGTGCATATCATTCTCTTCTTTGATGGGGCAGCTAAAGGCAATCCGGGCAGTTCCGAAGCTGGTGGAGTTGTTAAAAGAGCCGATGGCAGAACTATTCTTAGTTATGCCTGGGGAGTGGGCTTCAATACCAGCATCCAAGCTAAAGCCCTGGCCCTTCTCCAAGGTCTGAAGCAACTTAAATCTCTCGGTATCAAAGATGCAATTATGATGGGAGACTCCCAGTCTATCATAAAAACCATTGTAGACATCTCTTCCCCTTCAAATCTAAGACTATCCAGATTGATCAACAGAATAAGAACCTTGTCAAATTCCTTTCAGAGCTTGAAATTCTATCATGTCAAGAGAGACAACAATAAAGATGTTGACGCTGAAGCTAATTAAATTGTTCTCCTCCCCCTCGGAGTCATTCTCAGAGATGGAGAAGAAGGTAGGGATCCCATCCCTTAACTGTCTAGTGAATATGTTTTATTGTCTTTTACTGGAGCAGTTTGTCTGCATTTTTAAAGTGGGAAAGATAGAGGCGGTTGCCCGAAAAATAGCTTGTAAAAATATCTGGCGTAGCAAAGAAAAAGACACTTCGGTCCTGGCCAAGGAGTTTTCTGGACTTTGGTTAGCATTTTGTAATCAGTTTTGAGGCATTTTGGCCAGAAATTAATATATCACTCTATCCATTTCTGTTAAAAAAAAAAAAAAACTATTCTTTGAGTCTATTTATCTCAAAGGTCTAAATGGACATGTCCTCCATTGCTTTGACCAATTCACTTGCCTCATCACTTGGCTGAGCTGCTGCTGTTGTTGAACATGTTTGTTGATGTAGATGTTGTTGCAGCTGGAAGTGTTGTAGCCAGTGGAGCTATGGGGGCCAATGAAGCTGCCAATGTTGATGGAATTGTTGCAGTGACTGCGGGAATGACAGTGGCAGTGGCTGTCTCAAGGCTGTCTTGTTTCAGTTGTATTAAGTTGTCCAACTCCTTCCCCGTTTCTTTCAATTGATCATTAGGTTGTAGAACAAGGTCCATCATTTCCTCCTGTTGGATTTAGCTCTCAAGGACCTCCTTGGTCTATGGATGTTCTGAATGAGGTAGCTTCAATTATTTTTTCAAAGCAGCAATATCCTCATTCTTCTATTTTATTAATTTCTCTGCAGCTTTGACATCATTAGGACTATATCCAAGCTCAAACTCCAAGTCTTCCAATGACTTGATTCTTTTGTCCTTGGCCTGTGAGGATGCCTTTTCTAGCTTGTATTTTGTTGTAATATTATCCAGTGAGCTTTGGAGTTTGTGCACTATCATTGTTTTATTTTTCATGGTGGAATAAATCATCTCACCTGCTTACTTATGAAATTCGATTTGGTCAATAGGGTGAACATCCCTAGCCAAAACTTCGAATTCGGTTTTCCTGTAGCTAGCTGATGATTTGGGCTGCCAGACTGTAGGCTGCATGAATGTCATTTGCATATTGCCAATCTTAATGTCAAAGTTTGACATTAATCTATTTTGATTTGCAAGTGTTTGTTTGAAGTACTGGGCATAATTCTCAGCCTTCAATGCCTCATTCCTCAACTTAATTTTCTTGTATTTTTCTTTTATATCTTTCTCTTTATCCACAGGCTTGTTGGATGAAGAGACTTCAATGTTGAGCTATTTCTCAATAAGTTGAGTGTTTGAAGTAGAAGGCTCGTGTGTTTCTTCTGAAGTTGTTGTTTACTCCTTCCAACCATTGTGTCAGTGTCAGTGATTTCCACTGTCCCAATGGTGTCTTCTTGCTCAGTTACAGGATTAAGCTTCATCTTCTTCCTGTAACTGATCTCAAATTGGTCATTTGTAGTGTCTGTTGTTGATCTAGAACCTTCTTCCCTAGTTCTTTTTGCATTTCTATCTTCATTGGCTGGAGTCTACAAAATAGGAGGAATATTCATCTGCTCTTCTAGGGTTGGAACCTACATAAACGAACTAGTATCAATCTACTCTTCCACATCTATCAAAGTATTCTCCACATCTACTACAGTATTCTCCAAATCTATGAAAGTGTTTTCCAACCATTCTGACTGGTTGGAAAATATCTCAATGTATGACCTAGGATCATGTATGAAAGGACTCAATTTGAATTTAAGACTTAGTTTATTTATGACTCCATGAGGGTCATATTGCCACATAAAATTTCTCTTGAAGTTCATATCGTATGAGAGTTTCTCTGCCTCTTGTCCAACTTCCCTATTATTACAAATAAAAGGTCCCAATTGGTTTTTGATCTTAAATTGGGTTTTCTTCTTAGCTGACAATAAATTTACTTCATTACATTTTATGATTTGCCTAAAATACTCTAATGCAAATATCCTCATGGGGAGGTATTTGGGCAGTTTGTAGGGAGTAAGTTGGCATCCATATATTCTGATTTCTGTGTGGTCCTAGTATAGATACAAATCTCGCACTCTACATTTCTTTGCCAACTGTAAAACTCTTTTAATATCTTGGATTGCCCTTGGTGTCTAACTTTTGGATGCTGACAGGAAACTTATCTGACTGAAAGTACAAGAACATGTGAAAAAATACAAATGATTATTTATATACTCTCTCATTTGGCAATCTGATAAGTTGTTCATGGACTCCATCTGCCAAGAACTAGACATAGTTGTAAATTGTAGCAGGGGGCTTTCCAGGGCAAAAGATAGAAAGGAAAGCAAGGATAACCTCATCCACATGTTCATCTGTGGTGTACCCTAGAATGCAAGAGAGCATCGTAATAATTTGTCTACCTCTCTCAAAGAAAATGGTGGCAGCATATGGAGGACTATCCGTTGGAGTGTGAGACTCTTTAATGATGAAAGTTTGAATGATCTAAGCTTTCTTGGGAATGTCTAGCTTTGTGTAGAGTTAAAGTAAACCTTCTATGGAAAGTGGGGTTTCATTAGGACTTGATTGGATTTGCAGCATTTGATTTATAGATTCTGTTGTAGTGTTGAACAAAACCTATTGGTTAGGGGTGACTATGGCTCTCTGACTAGGGATATAACAAGCTTGGCGGAAGTGGATGATTTCTAGGAATGGGTGTACCTGTGGGAATAACTACTTGTGAAAATTTGACTCCCATAGGTGAATGTCATCATTTTGGTTCAAAAACTTGTCTTTACTCCAGCAATGGAGTTTCAGTAGGTAGCTAGGGGAAAAAATATCCTTGATTTCAAATTCTCTGTCGGCTAATGGAAGATGGTCAATATCCAGGTGAGGGTTTTGCAGAGGTCTTACATCCAAAGAGGTTTGGGAAGCCATAATTTGTTTATTCAATTGAATTACTCTTTTTTGTGGCTTTGGGAGTAAGGTTTAGAAGTCTGGAACAATGGGAGGGTAATTTGAATCTGTAAAAAAGGGGTTTGGATGCACACTAGGTTTCTCTTCAATTTAGAAAGGTTTTTTAATTAATTTACTTAATTAATATTTTAATAGTCATTGTGCATAGATTGAATCATAGGGTCATTCTGGTTCTTTCAAAGAATACCTGGAGAAAGATGGTTTGGTGCACAGATGGGGTTCTGTGGTGGCAATAGAGGCTTCTAAGGCTTCAATTGTCAATTTGTTGATTCAATTTGGTGTCTGCAGCATCTTCGAGTGGCAAAGTTGGTTAAATTGGTCGTGCAGAGGTTCAGGGTGTCAGAATTGGTTTAGTAGAGGTTTACAATGAAAATGAGCGAAAAGAGAAAATTGGGGATTTTTTTGCCTTTTAACCAATAACGGTTATATTTTGGCGTGATATTTATTGAATGAATAGTGGGAAGTTTTGGTTTAGGCGGGGAGGTGGTTTTCAGCAATATTGCATCTATTTTGGATGGAGGGTGGTATTTTTCACAAGCACACAATATAACCTGGTCACGACACATAGCCAAACAACACTCACCCAAAGCCGTGAATCTCGCGTCCTCTCGGGCCGTTAACTGTCGGACGATGAATCCGTGCGATATGGTTGTGCGTCATTGGATCTCGGGGTGGGAGATTGGAGGGATATCTTACAATGAAGTTGGACGAACGGAATTGGGAAGGTGGTTGGCGGGGCCTGACGATTTAATTACAATGAACTGTAATTAATTAAAAGGTAATGACGGGATTTTAAACATAAGGAATGGGTTAATAAAAGTGCGGACCATGGGTTATATCGCAGGGGTTTTAACTATGCACCAAGGGTTGGTGGGTTAAAAAGGGTGTCGAGAAATCATATACGTGGGGGATTTATAAAGTGGGATTTTAGGAAATAACTTAGGATAAGATGGGTTTTGTGGGTTTTCAAAGGGAAAAGAGGAAATTAATAAGGGGGAAATGTAGTATTTGTAATGGGAATGGGTTTCTCATTAGGGAAAGGGGTTTTGGGAAGGGGGGATGATTTTTTGAAGGTAAGGTCTATGGAAATGTGTGAAACAAATGGATAAAAGGTCAAAATGAAGGGAAAAAGGGTTTTTACAAGTAATGAAGGGATAATGAAGGGGAATTAATAAAGGAAGTATGTGGGGGTCTAGTGAAATGAGGGGATATTAGTAAAGAAATGTGTGAAACAAAGGGATAAAAGGTCAAAATGAAGGGGGAAAGGGTTTTTACAAATAATGAAGGGATAATGAAAAGGAATTAATAAATGAAGTATGTGGGGGTCTAGTGAAATGAGGGGAAATTAGTAAACAAGCTTTAGTGAATGACATTTTTTTTACAATTCCTCCTGCACATGAAACATAGGATTGAGCATGATGAATGTCCTTTTGACTTAGCAACCTTGTGCACTTGAAAAACTTCTTCTACCTACCCTTGATTTACCCTAACATTTTCTCTTCATTCATTGGGGGCATTTGAGCTTGCTAACCCTTTATTTCTTTTTCTTTCGATAAGAAACTATCTAATTCCAACCTTATAACTTCCAATGGCTCAGATTAAATTTTTGAGCTCATTTTTATTCTCTACCTAACTATTGATCTGTCAAGATTAAACAGTTTGGCCATATCTTTATTCTATATCTATCAACATGAAATTTAAAGCATGAATGAGACAAAATTAAACTATTTGACCATCATGGATTGTGGCATTTTTGACAAGTTGCACACAATATTATTTTGCAAAGTAAAGTAAAAGGAGTGTATTTGAATTTGCACACTTTCATGACCTATTTTTATCTCTTTTTTGGGGTTCATATTTTTTACTTTTTCGATCTTTTTCTTTCTTTTTGTCCTTTGATTATTATTTTTGGACATACCCTCTTTACATTTTTTATTTTAGTATGGGAAAACATTTTGCAGAAAGAAAAAGTATGTATAATATTACAAGGCTAACCATATCTAATTCAAAATTATGAATCCTATTATTATTGGACCCTAACAAGACTAAGCACAATCAAACAACTAAACTAGATCAAGTTGAGAAAGAGAAGGAACTACTGATGAGAGAGTTAGTGGACAGAAACAAAGAAATTTTCATTTTGCAGGAATTGTGCAGAGCTTACAACAATAAATCAAAAGCCATGTTTTCACTATTATGGTCCCAAGTTAGTCAAATTACCCCTCAAAGAAGCTTACAAAAGTTATTGCGGAACTCATAATTTCAGGGGTTGAACTAAAGAAAATTCAGAGCAAACTAACTCAGGTAAAGGAACAACTTGATATCAAGGAGAGGAAGCTAAATATAGTAAAAGAAAACAACGATAAGTTGACCCCTAGGAACAAGGCAACATAAGATGAGATCAAGGAGTTAAAAAAAAGTTAAGGGAAATATATATCTAAGTGAAACTAGACAAATTGTTTGTGATGATATCATCTAGGAGGTCCATTCTATATGGGAGTATATTCATATAATTTTTCAGCAGAATATTATGATGAATGGGTCTGAATTAAGCATTGATGAATGTAAGAAGAATGTACAAAAAGAAGTAGATAAGGTTAAAAATATGATCAAATATTTAAATGGAAAATCTTCAACTGAACTAAGTGCATTAGATAAAACAGACATAGATGGGGTGATTACATAACTAAATAAGATGAATGAGAAAAACCTACTTCGTATTCAGGATGAGAACAAATTAAAGGAGGTTCAAAAGTCAATATCTTTGTTTGATTCCAAATTTAACCAAAGGACTAGAGCTGGTCTACCTAGTTGTTGGGACTAGCAAGAAAATATGCTTTCTTGGGAACTATAAGAAAAGGAACTAGTGGATGGTAAAAGAAAATTAGATACAACACATGAAAAGATTGCTAATCTAAAGGGAAAAATTGTAGTGAATTATATACAGAGGGACTTCCAACTTCTTTGGATGATGAAGAAATTTTTTGTTACAAGACCTAATTATACAAGTCTTTCAAATTTGAAATTTGCATTCCAGAAAATGATCCAGTGTAAGCTCCCATTGAAGTACTTTGGAAGAAGTGTGAAAGGTTGATTACTCCTATTGAAGTCAAAGTTCAAATGGAGGAATCAAGCACCAATCCTCAAATTCAATGTTCCACTAATCATCTGACTTTTCAAAAATGACAAAATTTCATTTTGTAATGTCGTAAAATAGTTTTTAGTTATAGATAGATAAGAAATTATAGATGCTTCGACAACTACCTTTGTTACTGATTTTGATGTAATATTTAAAATACATGAGAACCATTGGAAAAGGGTTCGAAGTTTCGGCATTTTTAGTATTTGTGTAATCATTTTGGCTTCCTTGGAGAAAATAATAAAAGTCACCATGTTGATTCCAGTATATATTGGTACATTGCAGTATGTGTGTTTTCTCTTATGTGTTTTCCACATTCATTTTCATTCTTTGAAGCATGTGTATGATCATAGCATATTTATTTGAGCAAGTTACTGATTTATTTTATGTATCTATAATAGTTATAGTGAATACTTGTAAGTTCTATTCAAAGATATTTTAATAGGCTCTCCATTGCTTCCGCACTTCCATTCTTAATTTAAATCATTCATACTTTAATATTAGAGTTTAAATTTGATTATTTTAAAGGGGCCAAGTTATAAACCCTAGCCTCTTATCAGTTCTCCTTTCCAACAAAATAATTAAAGTCTTGTTAAAAAAAGGCCAATTTAGGCATAAAGATTCATCTCCAAGGTTAAGTTTTGTTACACAAGGGAATTTTTCACCTTTGGGCACATTTTAATAATTTTTTAACAATCTTTAAAAAATTTGAAACAGTTTTGTGGATGCCCTAGGCAATGGTTCCCTTTCATCTAGGAAATGTCTCTAGGGTGAAAACACAAGGTATGGTGGGAATTGTTACCCACCAAAATTGGGTGACCCCGTAGGATAATTTTTCTCCTAGATTTTTCTTCAGCTAATAGCCCCTGACAGCCACTAGTGTATCCTATGTATTGTTCCATTTGACCTCCACACCCTAACCCAGTCGTATGTCCCCTTGCCCACCTATTGAGACCATGTGTTTGAAGGTGGCCAATCCAATCCTAAGGTATGTTTTTCATTGCGCAATCGTGTGCTTATGCTTGTTTCTCCTTGGGCACTTTGGGTATGGATTATTAGGTGACTTGGAAGAAGGAATGGTTTTAATTGTAGTCTTGTTCCCTTGCCTTAAATGGGGGGTTAATCTCCACTCCTAGTCTCGTGGGATCTCCCCTAATGGCTTATAGATTTAGAAAGGGAACTACTTGGGAAACCCTAATTTCGGTAGTGTGGTCATGAGACTCCTCCCATCGGTGAAAGTACATAAAGAGTAGGGTACCTTTACTAAAGAAATAGTGGGGTCATTGTCCTATTGTTGTCCCTTAGTCTAGTAGTTGTCCCTTATATTTTTCATTCCTTAGGGCCCTACTAGAATGTGTGGAAATTGGAAAAATTCCATTGATATGGTGGGAAACATTCCATTGATAGATTACCCTAGGAGGATGTCATTTGTCATATCATGTTCCAACCATCTTCTAACCAATTTTACAATTAGAATGTACAATATTTTCATTGGTTGAATATGAAAAACAAGGTATGTTTCCTCTACTCTATGTTTCAAGAAATAAAATTGACATATAAATACAACAATATCCAACTAAATTATTCAAAATAAACTATTTATATCCTCCATCCAGATAACAAATTTGTTCCACTTTTTGTTTTATAACATGTCATTTTCGAAGTTTCTTGGATGACGTCCATATTTGTCCTCATGTCAAAACATGGCACATGGACTAGCTAAACTAATTAATGTGCAATCAATTACTTTTTTCTAGGAAATAAAAAAAAAAATATCATTTCACATATTAAATATACTTACAAAAATTCAAATAAAGGCTTGTAGACCTTTCTGGTCCACTGTGATGCGTGGCACTTTGTTTTGAAAGTCTAGCCTCAGAGGCCTTGTCCAAAAAATATATTGATTGAATATAACTATGCACAAATAACATATAAAAATCGTTTAATAATTTTTATATAATATTATGAGAAAATGCAAGTACTTTGGTACACTCCTCACTGAACTTCATCTATTCGTCCAACTTCTCATACGTTTTTACGAGTTCTTTCCATACTTTTATACATACATCAATTGGCCTTCTTTTGAGACTTTGCTCGAGTGGGAGGTTTTTTATCTTCTTTATTTGATTGAAACTAAATCTCTTGTAGTACTGAAACATTTGTAGTTTAACCTTTTTTACAGACCAACCTACGCCAAATTCAATATATGTGTTGTGAATTATTGCTTTCTATAGGTGCAAAGATATCTTTGAGAATGGAAAATGGAGATGGCCTTTCAACCATTGAATACATGATTCGTTCAACCTATTCACAAAAAAATTCCCAACATTTGATCTATGGATTTCACCTGAAACCTCATCAAATTTTATCCATGTATCATAGTTGTTAATGCAAGATTCATAATGTGGCGTGATGGAAGAAGATATTTGGGTAATGGAAGTGGATTGGGCATTGGAAGTCTTAGTTTCTTATTCCAAAATCTTAGTGGTAATTCTTAATGATTTCCTCCTTGATATTATGCTGGATCTAGGAGTTTTTTTGGAATCAATTGATTCCCTTTCGAACTGGTTGATGTGCTTGCAATGTTTCAGTGGTTTTAGTTGATCATTTTTCTATGTATCTAGAAATCATTTTCAAGTCCACACCGTCAATTTTGTTAACTACATCCATCCCCAATATTGAATCCAAGGCCTCTTTCTCCTAGTCAGTCTCATGTCCCTAGATATATAAAATAAATTTTTATTTTTAAATTTTGGAAAAAAAAAAATCAAAGAATGTAAACAATTACATATCTATAATTTCACAATGACTTACCTCATTTTTTCCACTATCTACTCCCTTCCCTATGCTCAACATTTTGAGGTTGGGATAGCAAATCCTATTCATGGAGGTGAGCCAAGGTAAATAGCGTGTAAGGAAGGAGATCACACTGCGCAAAGGGTAGCAATTCGAGTCGAGGTAAGAAATCTGGCCATCACATACACATAATCCACATAAATTTTCAGTAAACATTTATGATAATCAAACCATTATGCACTGATACATGAATAAATATCCTATAATTTAACACTAAATCTACTCTCTGTTCATGGAACTGACAGTTCCTTACTCTGCAGCTCCAATTTCTAGACCAAAAAGGGAGAAAAATAAAAATCATGTGTAAGCCTTGTCTAAATCCTTAAGATCCTTTACAATCAACTAAATATCTTTAAATCCATCAATCTTTTTTTGCAGTATTCAAACTTCTTTTATGAATCCAAGCAAAAGAAAACGATATCAAAATGTTCATCTGCAATAGAGCGAGTGGACTTCGAAGCTCCTAGATTGAGAACTAGGCGGGGAAATAGGTTATTGTTCTTTTCTTTCTGAGTTCAAGCCTATCAACAGTGAAAAAAATTCTCAAGGGAGAGAAAGAGTTTGATTTTTTTATAGTTCAATAGTTGGTGGGTATTTATTTTCGAAGTTTTGGCTCACAGGAACTTTAAAATTTGACTTGCCCATTGCAAAATTTAGTCTCACCCATTGTCGACTTTAGCGTCAAATTAGGTCAAATAATGTGATCGTGTTGAGGCGCAAAAGTCGGCACAAATGACATCTAGTCTAGTGCCATCAAAAAACTTTTCCATCAAAAATTAGACATAGAAATGTTACAAGAATATAACATTATTCTCAGATAAAATCAAAGATTAATATAATACATTAAGTAGAATAACCATAATTTCAATAATTCACTATAGATTAACTTAATTAGCTCTAAAATGATTGCATAAACTAATTTATAAATGAGGAATGAAACAAAATTAATATACACACTAGTGGTATAGTGTGTTACATGGAGAAAATTGCTAATCTCAATTAATATTTATGTTGTAAGGACAAATTATGTTCTATTCAAAATATAGTCTATCAATAATTCTGCCCCTACACTTATTGTTTTCATTGTTGAAAATTGGATTCGATTGGTGTACTAAAAGTTATTGGCATTGTTGTGCATTACAAGATCCTGAGGATACCATGGACATAGGACATGGATGACATAGAACTACTAAATTGCGGATAGGAAAGTGGTTTGAAGAAGATATGACAATGGAATATGTAGATACAATACATGTGAGAAGACAAAGCAGCCTCAATGAAAGGAGGAAGGTCTTTATGAATTCACAAATACTACAACATAGAGGAGAGAGAGTCAATTTTTTTTTCCACAAGGCCTTTCAAGTCAAACGTATTGGTTGAAAATGCACAAGAATGGTGATTAAATGTGATTCTACGATCAAGGGAAATGTTTGAAAAATAGGGTGCCCATGTAGGATAGGGATGTTCGATACTTTTCTTGTCGAAAGTTTGTCTCGACTTTTATATTTAAGGTCATAAAAAATAAAAAAATAAAATTCAAATCCAAATTAACATGATATCAATATGTAAAATATATGACTAAAGTGAAGTTTTGTGTTGCATACATTATTCATTGAAATGATATAACTGGTGTACTAACATTATTGACTATGTTATGTAGTACAAGAGCCAAATGAGGCCATGGAAATAGATTGTGTCATATCAAACAAGGATGCAATGGATGACGCGAGACATGAGGTACTAAAATTTTGACTTAACTTAGGAAATTTTTATATAATGGCATTTCGTGATATGTCCATCCTTTTTCACAATATTATTAAAATGTATAGTGTAATATCCAATCTTGACAGAAACCTTAAGGCACGAAAACCCTGCAATTTACCCTATGAAATCCATGAAATTTGGAGTATTCTTGAACAAAATAAATACATATGTGAAAAAATAAAAATATTTAATTGTACTAATGAATAAAAAAAATACTCTCCAAATTGAATTATTCAATTTGGCCTTGAAATGAAGGTTGGGCGTGCATTTTTGTGAAGCAAACCTAAATTTCCTTGCTTCACTAAAACGCATGCCCAAACTCTATTTCTTAGCCAATTCGATTGATTCAAATTGTAAACTATTTAATTACTAATTTTACACACTAATTTTCTTACAGTAAGTTTTTGTTCTTCACAAATTATTGACACTTTTGGGGAGACACCATGAACTACGTCTAATCCAAAACTTTCATTTACATTAACTTTAATCTTCAGATCACTAAACTAGAAAAAGATAATTACATTAATGTTACTTATGCATAAAAAACACTCTCTAAGTTGAATGATTCAATTTGGCCTTGAAATGAAGGTTGGGCGTGCATTTTTGTGAAGCATGCCAAAATTTCCTTGCATCACTAAATTGTATGTCCATGCTTCATTTATAAGTAAATCCAATTGATTCAAATTGTAGATTGTTTATTTGATTATTTCACATGTTTACATTGTTATATCTTTATTTTGACCTTAAATATCTATACTTCAAATTTCATACAACATTCTAACTTTTTGTTTCGACTTGCCTTAAGTGAAAATTATGTATAAGCGGGAAACATAGTTATGTAGAATATTTGTCAGACATGATGCAAGGCTTAGGGCTATATCCTAAGATTAGGTATTGTTCAATCATTTCTGATTTCAAATTTCATTACCAAGAGTGTAATTGTCTTGGCCCGGGATTGCATATTTGTTCTTACTTGAACATTGGCAGATAAGATGCTTTGATACATTGGCAAACTAGGATTTTAGTAAGTTTTATTTTAGGATAGTGAGTATTATACAATGTATAAAATGTTTGTATCTTTAGGATGGAATGATCATTCTTGCATTGCTAATTATTTATAGATCCTGTGATGCATTTACTTGAGGAACACAATCCCTGCCTTTTACCCTATAAAATTAATCCAATTTGGAGTATTCATGCACAACGGGAATTTATATGTGCAAAATTAATGCTAATTATGACTAAAAAAGTACTCTTCAATATGAATATTTCAATTTGTCCTTGTAATGAAGGGTGGGTGTGCATTTTTGTGAAGTAGGGCCAAAATTTCTTTGCTTCACTGAAATGCATGTCAAGGCTTCATTTATTGGCCAATCTAATTGGTGCACTAAAAATTATTGTCATTGGTGTGTATTATAGGATCCAGAGGAGGGCCATGGATGGTGTAGAACTACTAAATCGCAGAGAGGAAAGTGGATCGAAGAAAATATGACAATGGAATATGCAAATACAATACAGATAAGAAGACAAAGCAACCTCACCCAAAGGAGGAAGGTCTTTATGAATTCACAAATACTACAACATAGAGGAGAGAAAAATAATATTTTTTCCACAAGGCCCTTCAAGTCAAACTTATTGGTTGAAAATACACAGGAATGGTGATTAAATGTGATTCTATGATCAAGGGAAATGTTTTAAAATTAGGATGGACATGTTGGATAGGGATTTTGGATACTTTTCTTTTCAAAAAAAGTTCTTAATGTATATACCTAGGTTCATAAATGTATTTATTTTTTCAACTCCAAAGTAACATGATATCAATATGTCAAATATATGACTAAAGTGAAGTTTTGTGTTAGATAGAATATTCATTGAAATGAGATAATTGGTGTGATAAACATTATTGACTATGTTGTTTATTACAGGAGCCAGATGAGGCCATGGAAACAAATCATGTCATATAAAATGAGGACACAATGGATGACCTAGGACATCAGGTACTCAAACTTTGACTTAGGAAAAAATGATATATTCGCATTTTGTGATACGTCCATCTTTTTCCACAATATTATTAAAATTTATAGTGTATTATCCAATCTTGACAAACATTAATGCATGTTGTTGATTATTTTAGATGGATATTAGAGAAATTGCAGAGCCTGAACCTTCAACTAGTAAAAGAAAAAGATATGTATGTGGACGTGGACCTAGAGTTGTTAAATCACGTAGAGGACAATGGTCGGAAGAGGATATGACAATGGATCCCGCAGACACAAAAAATGATTACACTAGACAAGAGGTTGGTAAGGACTATAGTACATGGAATGAATATTGCAGGATTTATAAATAGTAGTAAGGGAAGGGACCCTACTTTGAGACCAAATTGTCAATTTGTTGAGGTTATAAATGATAAAGATGGAGATATAGAAAAAGAGGTTGATAGATTGAAATGGTTGATGCTATTATGGGCCTTACCATTGGGGATGAGTTATTGATTAATTATCCCTTCTTAAAACACATTCATGCATGAAATAAAAGGGAATAACAAGGTCTCCTTAAGGATGTTCTTAAGGGCAGAACACTAAAGAGTAATCAATGAGTGTGGACTGACATTTTATAAACTATATTGCCAAAATTATGTTTCATTTTAAATTATTGTATAACAAAGGTATTCTATAAAATAATGTTCCATTATTCATTGATAATATATATTATATATTATTTATATATTATTATATATTTATTTATATATCTATATATATATATATATATATATCTATTATATATTTGATATATTTCTTTGAAATTGATACATTTATGATTTATCAAATTGTTGCCTGACATTAAATAATGATTGTGTTTGTTGGTAGCTAGAAGATATTGATGATACACCAACTAATACCCAAGGTCAAATTGGGTTATTAATATTTGGATGGGATGATCCAAACCATCATTTAAACCATAGCAGGGTCAAAAGAGCAAGATTAAAGAGAATGCTACTAACTGATGAATTTGAAGAGCTGATGAGATTAGCATACATTGATGACATGCCACCTAGTCTAACTGATGATGATGATGATAGTGAAATGAAGTGCATGAAGAAGGATTGAATGAAATTATAATATATTTATTTGGGGATGTAAATAATGATGACAATAATGATCATATAAATGACAGTAACAATGATAGTAGGGTTAGCTAGGTTTTGAGCACCTGTAGCGAGGGCAGGGTTTGTTTCTCTGCATTTGCAGCGACGGCAGGCTCTGTCATTTTGCTGTGTTCAGTATCCAAGGACTGAACTAGATCCTTCTCCTTAAAGGACCGTGGGTACACTCCTTATGGAACCCCAGTCGAGGGGAGGTGAAGAACCTCCCCCAAAAAATGACAATGAAATGTCCGAGCACCTGGCAGAGAAGGAAGCCCCAAACCATAATGGGGATAACAATGATCTGGAAAACCGGCAAGCAAAACAAGGAGAAAAGATGCGAGAAGTTCATTCTGCTACATGCAAACCAGTTGCTACGATTCGACCAAGAGTTGAACTGCCAGGACATCGCATCGAAGCAAGAATACAGTTTATTAAAGACCATGCTCTAATAGGGAAGTTCATAGGGCTGTGGCCAACCGAAAAAGCACTGTGAAGTTGGATAAACACGAAATGGCACCCAAAGGGGCATATCACCTTGCAGCTGGGAGCGAAAGGTTTTTTCACAGCTATTTTCAATTGCTTGGAGGACAGAAATAGGGTCTTGGATGGCGGACCTTACTTCTTCAATGTTGATGGATTGTTTCTCAAAGGTTGGGTAGAACGATTCAACCCAGATACGGTGGACCTCAGCTGGGCTCCGATGTGGATCCGCTTATATTCACTCCCTGCGGAATTTTGGGAGGAAGAATCCCTGAAAGCGATAGGAAATACCCTAGGTGAGTTTTTCAAAACCGCTGAGGAAACGAAGACAGGTACATATACCTCTTACGCCAGAATTTGTGTTTATATGGATCTCAATCAAGCTCTTGCAGATGCGGTAAATATCTCTTACTTTAACAAGGATTGGTTACAAATTATTGACTATGAACATGTGCCTTTTCGATACCGAAGATGCCATGCTCTTGGGCACTTATTCAGACACTACCCTTTAACTCAGAAACCCTCCCCTGTTTCGAATCCGGAAGCCTCTGAAGGAAATGGCTTCATCAAAGTGGCTAATCGCCGAAGAGCACATAAGAAGAAAGCCCCAAAACCAAAAGCAGCACAAACCAGTCAACCAAAGCCATCCACAAGCAATAGCTTGGGAGCCCTAGCAGATCAATCAGAGACTCAAATGAATTTGTCAGAGCCAAAACCTAAGAACGATGAAAATCCAAAAAAAGGAGGATCCGCCTTGTCACCAACAGATACTCATGGTAAGGAAGCTTCGACCTCAGATAAACAAAAAGATATATTATGGAGCACCCAAGGCAGGCAACTGGAGATCCCCAACACATCTATCGGCACAGAAGAAGAACCAATGGAAGAACAATATTATTCTCAATTTATGGATGAAGAAACAGACACAATAGATATTGAGGATTTAGATCTTCCGGGCCTTGAAAAGGCCTGCACAACCAATAATTTTGACAATATTCTAGCCGGACAGCTCAAAAACCTGGAAGAAGTTCTATCAAGGGCACAGAGGCAAAAATATCTAGGTATTCAGACAGGAAGCCCTTGGGACAGAAGACTCATTGCCAAAGATATTAAAAAGCGAGGAAGAAAAACCATTCTTCAAAGAACAATCAAGGTGGGGCAAATCTTAGTGGATTCTGGCAGGTATGCCAAGTTAACTAAGTACTTTAGTCCTGAAATCAATCTTTCTCAATGAAGCTAATCTCTTGGAATATTAGAGGGCTTAATGGCCCCAGGAAAACCCGACTCCTCAAAAACATGTTAAAGCAAGAAAACCCTCAGGTTCTATTCTTGCAAGAGACAAAGTGCGATTCCAACGTACTTGATAGACTAGCCAATAAATTCTGGCCTAGAAGTCACAATATAGCAGTTGATGCAAATGGAGCCTCAGGAGTTCTCACCATTCTATGGGATTCCAGAGCTATGGAAGTCACCAACTTTCATGCTCACAGGAACTTCTTTCAAGCAACTTTTCACATTTTAGGAACAAACCAATATGGACTCTTAACCAATGTTTATTTCCCACAGGAAACTCAACGAAAAGAAGAGATCCTAAAATCCATCTCGGCTCTTAATCAGAACAGACCACTTCCACTTTGGATCGCAGGTGGTGATTTTAACATGATTACAAGATTGGATGAAAGGAGAGGAGGCAGGGGTAGAAGCTCTCAAGAAGGATCGCTCTTGAAGGACTTTATTCAAAATAACTAGCTCATCGATCTCCCTTTTAATAATGGAGTTTTTACATGGAACAACAGACAAGCAGGAAGCCTCCAAATCGCATCTCGGTTGGACAGGTTTCTTCTCTCAGATAATGCCATTCATCTTGGGGGTGATTTTGCAGCCTCGATCTTTCCCTTCACTGGCTCTGATCATTGGCCCATTTCACTTCATTGGTCTTGACCGAGGAACAATACTCGCAGACCTTTTCACTTTGAAGCCTTCTGGCTGACTCATCCATATTTTCATAAGTTCATTAGCACAGAATGGAAAAGCTTTCATTCACCTCCAGGTTCCAAAATGTTCCAATTTCAACAAAAACTCAAGTACCTTAAAGGCAAGATCAAGCACTAGAATCGAACTTCATTCGGCAATATTTTTCAAGGGAAAGCAAACATTGAACAGGACATGAAGCAACTACAATAAAAGATCATCACTCTTGGCAGACTTGATGACCTTGCAGAACAGGAAAAAACCCTTGAACTGAAACTTATGGAAAAGGAAAAGCAAGAAGAAACGTTGTGGAGGCAAAAATCAAGAATCAAGTGGCTTAAAGATGGTGAAAAAAATACCAAATTCTTTCATAGCACTCCAATCCAACGCAGAATGCACAACAATATTACCCACATCCAAAATGAGCAGGGCACCAGAGTTGAAAAACATGAAGATATAGAGGCCGAACTCCTAAACTACTTTAAGCAGGTGCACAGAGAACCAATCAGTGACCGTTCTCAAGCCATTCAAAATATCACAAGTAATATCCCCAAACTCATTTCAGATGAGCATAATCAGATGCTCCTCAAATCTGTCGATATTCAAGAAGTGGAAACAACAGTAAGACAACTAAAAGCCGGCAAAGCCCCAGGACCGGATGGTTTCACCTCCAATTTCTTCCACAACTTCTGGGACCTAATCAAGAATGAGGTTTGGCAGGTTGTGGAAGAGTCTCGCTCTCTTCATTGGATGTTTCCAGGGATAAATGCTACTTTCATAGCCCTAATTCCTAAGGTGGAGAAGCCTTGTAAGCCAGATAAGTTCATACTGATAGCTCTCTGCAACATAATTTACAAGATAGTCCCAAAAATTATAGCCACCAGACTAAAGCTTTTGCTTCCTCTGATCATCTCGCCAGAACAATCTGGATATGTGGAAGGCAGGCAAATCATGGACGGGATCATCCTTACGCATGAAATAATTCACTCCTTGAAGATCTCCAAGAAGCCAGGTATGCTTCTCAAACTTGATCTCTCCAAAGCTTTTGACAGCCTCAGTTGGAATTACATTGAAAATATTATTTTGGCTTTTGGTTTTAATGCTTCTTGGGTTCGATGGATTATGAGCCTCACAACATCCTCTTTCTTCTCTGTTCTAATTAATGGAACACCCTCCGAGACCTTTCATCCCACCCATGGCATCAAGCAAGGCGACCCCCTCTCCCCTTTCCTCTTTATCATAATGGCGAAAGGTCTAGGGCGAAGTATTAAACATGCTCAGCAAACTGCCCATCTCAAAGGCCTCTCCTTTCACAACACCCCTGTTTTCACCCATCAACAATTTGTGGATGAAAACATGCTTTACGGGCACCCCTCAGTCCAGGAGGCCAGGCAACTCAAATCTCTTTTATCATATTTTTCAGAAGCCTCTGGAACTTCTATAAATCAGTCCAAATCTCAAATTTTCTTTTTTCATACTCCCTCTGTTATTCAGTCAGCCATCTTACGCATCCTAAGATTCTCCTCAGCCAAACTCCCCTCCTCTTATCTAGGAGCCCCCCTCATAGCCTCCGGCTTGAAGCACTCCTCTTGGTGATCCCTCCTAGACAAGCTAGAAGCTTGGCTCTCCTCATGGACCCATAGATCTCTTAATATGGCTAGTTGTCTCATCTTGATTAAAGTCGTCCTTCAAGCCATGCGCCTTTACCTTTTTTCCATCCTGGCAGCTCCGAATTGGGTTCTCAAAGAACTTAAATCTATCCAAAGGGATTTTCTCTGGGGCAGCAGTGGACTTCATCGCAAATGGGCTCTTGTCAAATGGGAAACTGCTTGTCTTCCAAAAAAAGGAGGCGGCATTGGATTAAGAGATCCCACTCAGAACAATGCAGTTATGGGCGCTCGGATATGGTGGAAATGGCTCTCGGGCCCTCCTACTCCTTGGGCTATTTTATGGACAGCCAAGTATGTGGGAAATTTTCCTAGGGAGGAACTCATCATAATTTCAGAGATTTGTAATGGTTCAAGTATATGGAACTCAGCAAAATTGCACAGGAACCTCATTCAGCAGCACAGTTTTTGGGAAGTGAAAAGCGGTGACCAAGCCAGATTTTGGGACGACTCTTGGCAACAGTTGCCCAAACTTAGGGACCTTTTCCCACATATTGTTCCCCCGGAACAGGCTCTACATCCCCTAAACAAGGTTGGGAACTTCTGGAGCAATACCGCCCAGCAAGGCTATAGAGAATGGCTCAAAGCATCTCAGATCATAGCTCAAGGGACTATACAAGAACAAAAAACTCTAGACACGGAACTAATAAAAAGGAAAATACAGTACTCCGAGGAAAAAGACATTCTCAGATGAGGATATGAAGAAAGAGGTACCTACTCCGCCAGAGAGGCTTATAATTTACTTATCAAAGACCAAATCATGCCCGATATGCTATGGAGTAAGATATGGGACCCTTCCATTTGGCCAAAAATCTCTACCTTTCTTTGGCTCCTCTGCCACAAAAGGATTCTCACTTGGGACAATTTGAGAAAGAGAAATTTCATTGGTCCCTCCATATGCTCCATCTTCAAAAAAGAAGAGGAGACAATTGAACATCTCTGGTATCACTGCCCGTTGGCATACAAGCTATGGCAAAAAATAAATTTTCGTTGTCAGAAAGAGGCAGGGGCGAGTGGAGACATAACGGCTACAATACGCAACTAGGACCCCCACCCCTATCAAAGCAAAATCCTAAATTTTCTCTGGAAGCTCATTCCAGGTTTTGTAACATGGACCATTTGGAAAGAGAGAAACGGTAGAATCTTCAAAAACCAATCCACATCACTGGATGAGATATGGAAAATCATAAATCAAAACATTGAAGAAACCATATCTCTAAGAACATGGTACCAAGAGGATCTCCCCACCCTCCCCCAGGAACAATCAATCTGGAATAACTGGAACTTCCACAGAAAGCAAGACCAGTTGATCAAAGATACAAGGCCTCCAAAAGCCCCCTCATCGGTGAAATGGTCACCTCCTCCAAGAGACATGTATAAAATTAATTTTGATGGAGCCTCAAAGGGTAACCCAGGGAATTCTGGATTTGGAGGAACTATCAGAGACTATAAAGGAGACAACATCATAACCTTCTTGGGCTCACATGGATGGGACACCAACAACTCTGCTGAGCTAGAAGGTCTTTGGCAGGGGCTTCTAATAGCACAAGACAAGAATATTTTCCCACTCCTCTTAGAGGGAGACTCTCAAATCCTCATCCAAATGGCCTCGAGAATCCTTTAGGGATCCCCGTCCTCCAAGATTTGCAATAGTTGAAGAATGGCTCAACGGCTATTGCATATTGACCGATGGATTGGCTTTCACAGAGCGATCTCCTTCACCCACATTAGAAGATATGGGAACAAAGTTGCAGACCTCTTAGCTAATTTGGGAGTTGACAGTGGACGGCATCTTCTTGTTGGATCACCAGCAAATCTAATATCTAAATCTCAACTCCTTGACTTCAACAATCTGGTGCAGGAGGAAAGGCCTGAGCTCGAAGATGCACTCCCGGATCCGGGTGACGTTTAGGCATTAAATGGTTTTCATGCAGCATAAAGAACCTAGGTACTACCACCTGCAAAGCAACGTGGCGTCCCAGATCACAATCGCTCATAGAGGGAATGTTTTTATGGTTGCAGGACAGGGCAGGCCGGCGACATTAATGCAGGACGCGCTTCGAAGCTGCATGTTGATGGTTAAATACATGGCGCTTCCATACGTTCATTCCACCTCCAACGTTCAGGTCTCTGGTTATAGGTTTGGTTTTCAATTATGGTGTGAAGATGAGAACGTGCATGTCTTCAAAGGCAAGATTCAGGTTCGCTCGGGTTTGAATTTGCAGCACCTCGAATTCACCTGCGCGCTCCACAGGGGAATTAGTTCAGTGGCTTGGGGTAAGTGGTCTGTTATCTGTAATATCAGTTTTGTCTGTGTTGCTTCTTGGTCTCGGGCTTCATTTGTCTGCACTTACGGGCCTCGAGTTCAATTGGGTCATTCCTCTGGTTTTAGGCCCTGTTCCTTTGATTTTTCTGTGTTTGTTCCGTGGGTTGGCAAAATGAAGTGTCATGGGAAGCGGATTCGCTCGGGTGACCGCCCTGGTAGTGGTAAGCGGCCCTCAATCAATCCTCGTGCCAACCCAGCACTTTCGCCCATCAACCTCTCTTCCTCTCCTGAGGACCTTCCCCCCAGAAATCCTCCTCGCAAGCCAATTCCCAATAGTGCCTTTCAATCTACCCATTTTAAATTCCAGAGCAATTTGAATAGGCCTTTGATTTCTGCTCAGATCACCATTCTCATGACGGAAGAAGAAAACCAAGTTACCCCTCTTTCCTGCATTGTGCCCAACCCCTCTCATAGCAGTGAGCGCTCCTCGGCCGAGGATTCTCTGGGTATCAAGCGGGAGATTGAACCTGGTCTGCAGGTTAATTTGCCCCCTGTTATCCCTCCCCTAGTTGACAGTGAACCAATTGAAGTAGAGATAGATGAAGGAATCGTCGACCTCGACAAAGTGATGGAAGGCAATGAGCCTCTCAGTCATGATGACGCATGTCAGGATGCCAAGGAGACTCATGGGGAAGCAAAGGAAAATGATTAACATGCGTTGCGATTTGCCTCTTTTTGTTCTTTGGTGGGTGCTCAGAAGGCAATACCCAGACATTTTGGTCATGGTTCGGCTTCACGGCATCAACTTCAGGTTATGGTCTCCCACTGACGAAGCGTCCGTTCTCCTCCTGGACATTTGCTCTCAGTTTTGCTCATCTGTTTCTCTTCTTGTCTATCAGTCTATGTCCAATTGTAATGCCAATTTATTTGGTTGTAAGTCTTTATTTTCCCCCAGTTCTCACAGTTATGGGGCAGTTCTGTAATGTTGTAGGCTCTCGGGTTTCCGCCCTTACAGCCTCCGCTATATATAAAAATATTTTGATTTTCAGTTAATAGAATTAGTTGTTACAGAGAAAAAAAAAAACAATGATAGTAGGGTTAATTACCACCAACATAATCTTGATGATAACAACTTGAAAGACTCAATCAAGAAAGTAGCTAAGACCCCGTGTTCAGATCAGGTGCAAGCACAACCTCAAAAATTGCATGCAAGTTAATATTATTAGAAATAATTCACTATTTGGTTGGTCAAACAAATAATTCACTACCATATCGAAGTGATTTGAAATTTATTTCGTACTTTGCATTGTCATTTGGTGCACATAATTCGTAAATATTCATTAATTTGGTTTATATTTCTTTAACGGGATTTTAAAACCATATATTTTATATAAACATTCCTACTATAGATTGACATATCAAACATGTTCTTCACAAGTCAAACATTCAATTGATTTAATCTCGGGCAATCTTACAGGGCACTAGAAACTAAAATATTCCCCGAAGAGAATGTGTTGTCATGAACTTGTAGAGAAGCGTGTCATTTGTTGGTTGAGTTGGGGATTAAATATAAGAAAATTAATTCATGTAAAAATGACTGCATTTTATATAGAGATGAATATCAAGACAAGGTAGAATGCTCTGTATGCAAAGAGAAGAGATATCATACAGATGTACAAGGTCTTGCAATTCCAGAGAAGGTTTTACATCACATGCCAATTATACCTAGACTTCAAAAAATGTTTCGTTTCAAGTCACTTGAAAAATTGATCGATAAGCATGTAAATAAAATGAGTAAAGATATATTCATGCAAATTTCATCCGACTCCAAAGCAATGAAACATGTAAAGGAAAAATGGCCAAGAAAATTCAAAGATGAACTCGGGAGTATTAGGTTTGGTCTTGCAATTGATGGAGTGTTCCCATTCTCTTTCATGGGCTCAAAATATATTGTTTGGTCAAACAAATTGATAGTATACAATATTCTCCCATGGATGAGTGTTAGAAAGGAGAACCTTATGCTAACTCTCATTGTTCTAAGAAAACATCAAGTAAAAAAAATGGGCATTTATATTGTGCATTTTATTGATGAGATGCAACTGCTATGGAAAGACATAAGAATGTATGATATATCATGTCCTCCATAAAATATGTCATACATGTTGTATGGTGTGTTATCTTGGGCTATTCATGATTTCGCAGGACTTGGTGTTTGTTCTAGTAAAATAAAATATTTATGTATTTACACTCATAATTTATTTTCATCCCAACTTTCATACTTACATTTATACTATTATTTTGGTGTAATTAAAATTACTTATTGAATTGTAGGGCTTCAAACAAAGGCAATATTTGCATGTCCAAGATGTGCAAAACAATTTCAAGGGCATTGTTCTAAAGATCTACATAAATTTATTTATGAAAACAACAGGGTTTTTCTACCACTAGATCATAAGTTTAGAAATAGCTAGAAGAATCAATTTGCTGGAAAAGTTGAAATAGAGGCCCTCCCATTTATATGGTTCCAGGTGATTGGATTAATAATTATGAATATACTAAATCGAAAGATTGGGAGGATTTTTTTATCGGGGTGATTCAATTGAAGAACCAGAAAAAGTTTTTGTTAATATGTCAGAATCAATGAAAAGGAAGTCCATATTTTATAAACTCCCTTACTGGAAGGATCTACTAATAGTTCACCTATTAGATCCTATGCACATCTTCAAAAATGTCCCGAATTCTATATTTTTACATATATCATGAAAAGAGAAGGTCACCTTGTCTTCAAGGAGAGATATTTCTCTTTTGTACAGCAAATCTGATAGAAGACATTTGCCACCAAATAGGGGAAATGAAACAAATCCAGAAGCTCCATGTATTTTGAAGAAAAAAGAGCAACACCAACTAAAAAAAGTCATTTTTTCAATGAGTACACTTATTTGCAATGAGTCATCATTGGAAAAAACTTTTACAGTTCATGGACATGTGGCAGGATTTATAACACGTGATTTCCATAATTTCATGAAAGTATTATCATCATTTAACTTTTACTGGTAGCAATGATTAAGTACAAAATATATTTTGATATTCTATTGTGTGAGAAAATTTACAAATGACCATTGAGAAATTTGTTTGATAACATATCATGACAGTGGAAATTAGGGGGGATTCATGTCTTGCCGTTGACTTAAGGAATGTCATAAGTTGATTTTCCAAATTTTCATGGTATGTGATATGAAATGTTTGTGTGTGAGAGACATAGAGATATTATATTTCTTTTAATTTCATATTAGAGTTTCATGCTAATTTTGTATTCTTATATTAGGTGGGTGACCTCCAAAGAGATCCACAAATGTGAAGTGCCAAAAGGGAAGAAGAAAATTGCAAAAATTGTATATGTATTTGAGAATGAGCTCCCTACAAGTTTCATGGACCTACAAGTCCATTTACTTATACACCTAGTTGATGGCATTGAATTCATGGGTGTTGTATCAACATGGTGGATTCTTTTCTTTGAGATGTATATGAAACTCTTAAAAGATATGTCCGAAAAAAGGCACATCCATAGGGTTGCATGGCTAAAGGGTATGTATTGAATGAAGCATTTTATTCCTATTTGAATTCCTTGTTAAGGAGGTTGAAGATGGGCCATGCTTCTAGGATAAAGAACAAGCAACAAATATTATTGATGGAGAAAAACCACAATCTAATGGTGTTGAATTAGAAATTAGTAAGTAAATTCTTGATCATTGTGGTTTTTTTTCCTTGCAACCATTAATTTACTCTATAATTTATTTGTCAAATATGCAGCATGAATTTGGAGTTTGAAATAAACATGTTGACATGTAATAGGTGTAGATGAAAGTATTATACAAGACAAGTTCATTATGTACCACATGGACTTTACAAAGAGATCGAACCCAAGGAATACTCCACTTCCCACTCATCTACTTAGGGAATGGAGCAAATATTGCACACTACAATGGATTAATGAAAAAATTCAAAATTGAATAGAAGATGCAGGGATAGATTCAAATATAAAAGAAGATGAAATCAACATGTGTAGAGGATGTGAAAGAAAGGTACAGTTAGAATTTTAAAAAACGTTATTTCCTTACAGTTTTGGCATTATTAATTATTTTAATATTTGTCATTATATTTGTTTTCACTGAAATAAATGGTCTTTCACATGCAAGTAGATATCTTGCAATGTGGGCATATGGTCAACATTATCATGTCGAAAGTGTAGATGTAAATAAACGATCCTTTGATTGTGACATCATGGTTGATTTCAAGCAATCCAATTGATCAAGCTCAAAAGATAAGAATATTATTGAAGAGAATCTACAATATGTTGGGAAAATCCAAGAAATTATTGAGTTGGATTACCACTCTTTTAAATGTTGTATTTTTAAGTGTAGATCATATGAATCATTTGAGAGGACACGGAGACATGATACCCATAGTGGATTATTTTCTATAGATTCCATAAAGTTCATATCAGATGATAAGGAGCCTTATGTTCTACAAATTCATTATGAGCAGGTATTTATTTAATTCAAACAAGAAGTAGTAGTGATCATTAATTTATTAATCCATAGTTTATTACGAATGTGTGTGTGTGATTATTAAACAATAAAATTGTTATAACATAGATCTAATATATGTATGTCGTTCATGCGCAAGTATGAAGATATTTTGGACCCGAAATGGATATCTGTCATACATTATGATTCAATATTAAGGCATGTATTTGACAATACATTAGTGGTTATTTAGATGAACAATGACAACCAACAAAATGAGAGAGAGGAATAAGAGAACATCGAAGAAATTGGCATCCATGATGATGTTGAAGATGGTTATGTTCAAGAACAAGAATACAAAAATCCAAAGTTAGATGATGTTATAAATGACAACAATATGGATGGTATAGAAAATGATGATCCAAATACATCTATTAACAATATAGATGTCCTATAATCAAATTTCAATGACGGTGAGGATGATGTAGATCAAGATGAGGATGATCATAATATTAAATACTTGAAAGAACATATGAACATTGGCAATGATACACTAAATGAAATTGTTGTAGACAATAATGTTAATGAGCAAGACTTCTAAATTTTCATAATTATTTGTAATCCATGTTTAAAAAATGATTATTTTTATGGCCGAAAGTTTGAAATGCTTCAATATTATTTGTGTCGATACAAATTATCTATTGAAATATCCTTAAAGTATTCAAACTTTGGTATGAATTGTTGGCAGAAATAATTAGGATTATTTGGATAAGATTTATCATGATTAGTGGTCATTTATTGGTTGATAATGGTTTAGAGGTGTTGTTAGCTTATTGATTAGACTCAAATTGAACTAGGATGAAGAGCCTATTGAATAACAATACATTAAATATGAAATTGTTAAAAAATATAATTGCATATATCATATATGTAAAACAATGTAAATCCAAACCATTAGGCTAAATGTATGCAAAGTTTGTTCATTAATTTATATTATAAAATAAATTGAAATATTTCACTAAGCCTAATGAAATTTCTTTTCTATGGGAAAAATTAGAAAAATGTAATTGTATTAATTTAATTTATGAGTAAAAAAATACTCTCCAAGTCCAATCATTCAATTTGGCCTTGTAATGGAGGTTAGGTGTGCATTTCTGACAAGCAGGCTAAATTTGCCTTGCTTCACTAAAATGCATGCTCGAGCTCCTTTTCTTGGGAAATATGGTTGATTGAAATTGTATAATAGTTATTTACTAATTAAAGACATTATGTCTTTTGCTTGATATTTTGGAATGTTGGAGCTGGAGTTGATCATTTCTTGAGACTTGAAGCCTTATTTTTGTACTATTTTATCAATTTTGTCTAGTGAGATAAGGATATGTGGATTATATTCGTAGTGATGTTGATATATACAATCTTATTATGCAACTATTTTATTTTTTTTAATGCTAAATTTGTATATCATGTAATCTTCATGCAATTTGCTTATTAATAGAAGTTGGATTCTCCTTTGGAAAAAAAAGATTGGAGTCTCCCACTACAACAGCCGACTTAAAATCATGTTGGAGAAGAATGGAGAAACCTTTCCAGGAAGCCCACATCTATTCCAAATTAATTGAGGCAATGTCAATCCTGTAGGCATAAGACAAGATTTTTTTACCATTTTGGTTAAAAATTACACCTCCGACTCCAGCGACCCCCATATTTTCTTTTGAGGCACCCTATGGTAAATGTTACCATATGATGCACTAAGAATATTGTAAATTTTTTCTACAATGGAAAGAAGACATATTGTGTATTTCAGCTAGAAATTTAGTACATTTCATAGCACCGATTTCTCAGTTCAATAAGTTATCATCTTATAAAAGTCTATTACATTGTCCAAAAATAAAAGAGTAACTAGATCTCAGTGAGACCACAACCAGATAGAAACTCCATGAAGGAGACATAAAAGTAAGTCCTCAAAAAACATTAGCAATTTATTCAAAAATGCACGTTAACTGAAATATAATGATATGTAATGCACATTAACAAAAAATAATGATTTATATATTACATCTTGAAATGTTTCTACATAGATTAAACACCTAAAATTGTTATTCTAAAACTCTAGGATGCTTAGGAGGATTCTACGAGCCCTCCTGTTGAGAAGAAGAGTGTCTCTTTCTTTCTGTGGAGACATGTGATTGTTCTAGTGCTACAACAAACACATCCTTTGATTTTTGTTGAAACTCTCGAATTTTATTTTCATAATTTTCTCTCAAATTAGTTTTTTCTTGGTTTAGCCTATTCAATACTTGCACAATCCTCATGTATTTATCCTTGTGCTAAGTTTCATTCCTTTCATTATCTTCCTTTGTAGATTTCAATTGATATGTACAATTTGCCAATTCACTAGTGAGTTGTTGTACTTTATCCTCAAGTTGTTTTTCCCTCGATTGTTGCTCATTGTTGATGATTTGTTGATTTGTTGAATGTTGTTCTTTTTCTCTCTAAAATTGCTGTTGCAAATAAGAAATATGGGATTTCAAATTTTGTATCTCCATGTCACATCCCAAATGTTGTTCTTTTCATCCACGCATGATTTGGTTTGTATCTTTATAATTATTTTTCCTCTCTTAGCTACCTTCTTCAATGATTCAACAAGTGGTGGTGAGGCATACAGATAACCCACAAAATTAATTATTGAGATAGTGTCCTCTAAAGCCTTCACTCATTCTTTTAGATAGGATTTATCTAAGTCCATTGAAGACATTTGTTTTACTCTTATATCCTGACTTGTACCTTTACCCTTACCCTTACCTTTATCCCAAATATCGGTACCATTTTCTTTACTATGCCAATCTTTTTCCTATTCAAGTTCTTTAATCTTTCTTTCTAACTGCATAATTTCAAGATATCTCTCTTTCAACTTATTAGCTTTCCTATCACAGGTTTTCTCCAACTTAGTCATTATTTTCTTGTATTCTTCAACTTGTGATTCATGCTTCTATTGGTCCTCTTTAGATTTATTTGTAAACTAAGCCTTTAAATATTTAATAAATTTATATCATGATTAATTTAGTCTCAAAATTATTTGAAGTTTCCAATGGAGGTATATTGAGAACCTCTGGTTTTCTTCTCAACTCCTCTTCAAGTTCACTAATTTGTTCATCATATGTAGCCTGAATTTTCTTGAACTTTGCTTGTAGTGCATCTATCTCCCTCATACCTTTGTCACTCATTATGGATAATTGATTATGCAATTCATCAATAATTTTATCCATGGTGTTTATGTCTTTCATTTATTTTTGTATTTAATGCACAATTGTTGATTGCAACGCTTCAATATTCTTTGTGCGTTCAACAATATCCTTATCCTTTAGTTCGTATTTTTCCTTCCAACTATATACAGAGGAGGAATCCTCCATTGTAACTTGTTTGAAAGTATCATTCTATCATATATTTAGAAAACAAATATGTTATCGAAATTGTATGTTGGATCGTGCACATTTAAACTTGGAGATGTAGATGTTGAATCACCCATAAAATGGAAATTATATTGAGGTTTTAACTGTTTAGAAGGAATTATGTCTATTATAGAAAAATAACCATTACATGTTTCCATACAATGGTCCATACCTTCCTTCTCCTCATCTTCATCCATGAATACATGTAAGTCTGCTAAAACACTAGAAACTATATCTTCAACATGGAGAACTACATCAACAAAATTTTCCACACCTTCAACCGGAGTTTGTTTAGGTTCTTCCTCAATGGTTTTCTTTGGTTTTCATCTCCTAATGTAAGTTTTAAGAGGCCTTGTTTGAACACCGGGTCGATACAAATCAATAATTTTTTGTAATGTCCCTATGAAACTAAACTTAACCTTCTTAATTTTACTTTCTTGTAGGGCATAATGTAATTTTTTAACCAACAGATGAGGGACACCTAAGGTTTTTCCTTCAACCCAATGAATAACTAACCTCATGCAGTCACTGGAAATATCAAGCTTGCGCTGATTCGCATTTTTCCTAAGGACAACTTGAATCAAGCATTTGTATAGTCCTTCGGGAACATCTTGTATTTTTAATCTATTCTTCGGAACAAATATTTTTTTCCCACATATTTTACTAATCATTTCAATCTTTTCTAGCTTAGGGGTTTTATTGGAGTTAAATATTGCTCCCCCTCTACGTGGAATTTTTGTTACTCTTGTAACCAGATCAGGGTCCAGGTGATCTAGACTTATGAAGGAAGGAAATTAAATATAGATATAAATGGAAATACAGAGCTAAAGTGAAAAAAAAACTTCAATTCATTAACAACAAAGTACTGAAAATTGTTACATGCAGAATGGAAATAAACTAGCTCGGGCAATGGTAGCTTTTCTCTAAGAAGAGATGTGGTGGCTACATTCCTTTTGAACTGTATTACAATGAGGCTTGAAGGCCTATTTATTATTGAGATATAATGGAAACCATAAACATCGAAAAACCTAACCCTAAGAGATGAAGCACCAAAAGTCTGTGGGCCCAGTTGGGGTAAATTTGTACATCAACTTCTCAGGGTCGTAACTTTAGCATATGATCTCCATTTGATGTGTACGATACCTTGTTAAAAAAATATATCCAAGGGATACAACTTTCGACTGCAAACCCTTACTATGGGCTACAAATTTTCTTGTTGGGGGTCCAAGTGGAATAGGAGGGCGACCACCAATATCCACCTGGATTATTCCTCCCCCCTCAGGTAGCAATGGTCCCCATTGCGTTGAGTGCCTCCATGAGAAGGGGAAACTTCTACTAAACTTGGTCCCTATTTTGTTTAACTTCCCTTGAGTCTATATGAAATGAAGAGGTCGGTGATCTGTATGGATGACCATCTACTTATATAGAATGTAGTGTTTCCATTGTCAGCATGCCTACATGATAGAATACATCTCTTTATCATAGGTGGGGTATTTTTGAATCGTATTGGAAAGTGTCTCATTGTGATAGGCCACCGGATTCCCTTACTGGGTGAGAACTATGCCAATGGCATAGTCGGAGGTGTATGTCTCAATTTAAAAATATTGTTGTAGGTCTGGCAATGTGAGAACCGGTGTAAATCATAGGTTGTGCTTCATCTCAACGAATGCCTTCTGTTGGGACTCGGACCAAGAAAAATTTTCTTTCGCTCCACACTTTGTAACTTAACTCAAAGGCCGAGTGATATGAGAGAATCCCAACACGAACCTCTAATAAAATTGGCAAGGCCCAAAAATTTGTGAAGCTCTGTTAGAGTGGTCAGGGTTGGCCAATCCTGAATGACTTGGATCTTAGCCAGATCCACATGCACACCTTTCTCATCAATGATGTAGCTCAGATATTGGACCTGGCTCATGCCAAAGGTGCATTTATCCAAGTTGGCACATAGTTTATGTTGTCGCAGGGTTTGAAGGACCTATCAAATGTGTTGCAGGTGTTCTTCCCAACTCTTGTTAAAGACGAGGACGACATCCAGATATACAACCACAAACGAGTAGGTGAAGGATTGCAATATGTCATCCATCAACCTCGCAAAATTTGCAGGGGAATTTTTCAACCCGAAAGGCATGACCAACCACTTGAAAAGGCCTTCCTTATATTTGAAGGCATTCATCCATATATCTGTGGGTTATATTGCAACCTGGTGATAGTCAGACTTCAAATCGATCTTGTTGAAATACTTGGCCCCCTTGATCCAGTCAAGAAGGTCATCAATTCATGGGATTTGATACTTGTTCCTAACAATGACTTTGCTTAGCGCCCTATAATCAATGCAGAGCCTCCAAGTTCCATCATTCTTTTGTACAAGTACAATCGGGCTCCCACAAGGAGAGGAACTTAGTTAGATGTGTCCTTTTTGTAGCAACTCGTAGATTTGCTGATATATTTCTTCATTTTCAAGCATGGAGTGGCAGTATATCACCCCATTGGGTAGAGGTGCTCTGGGAGTCATATCGATCGAATTCTTGACCTAACAAGGCAAAGGTACCCCTTTGGGTGAGGAGAAGATGTCCCTGTATTCTTCCACAGCCTTATCCACCTGCTTCTATTGTGTGGGGGAACCCTTCCTAGGGGCCATGGATGTGGCCACTATCTTCCCCTTACTTTTAGATAGAATTAGAAAGAAAAAAAAATATTGGTCTAGGAGATTATCTTGTTGCATTTCTTAGCAGAGATCAAAGAGACAGAGGTTGACAAGGCTACCTTTGGTATCTGTATAACTTATTTCGCAAATTAATAATAAAAGTGTGAGGCCTGGACTCATACATAGCATGATGCTTCCACAAGTATGGTTGGCCTAATAACACATCACAAAATTCAAGAGGAGCAACATCACATAGTACCTCATCCATGAAGGGCTTGATGTTGTATGGAAGGTGGCAGTGTTGGCTAACGCGAAGATCTCGTCATTGGTGAAGCCACCTGATGATGTATGGTTGTAGGTGTGGTGTGGTCAGTAGGCCCAACCACTTAACAACCTCTGTTAAAATGATGTTATTTTGGCTCTCATTATCGATAATGAACTATGGTGGAGAACCCTTCACCCACATTTTTGAGTGGAAGAGACACCCCCCCTCCTCCAGATCTTTGAGCTGGGTCTTCTAGATCTTAATGGTGGCAACGGTGGCACTAGGTTCTGCGTCAATAATCTACTTCTATTTGTCATTCCCTTGTCGATTTTCGGCTCAAAATCAGAACATGCATCAAACTCAGAAGCTTTTAGCTTGACCACTAATGACTTCTTGGGGTGACACTCATTTGTGTTGTGAGTGGGGCTCTTATGGAACTCACACCACTTTGTTGTTTACTTCTTCGTTCTCATGGTGTGATTCTTTGCTTGCGACTTTTATGGGTTGTCTTGGGTCACTCCACCTTGGCTTTATCCTTTTTTATGTGGTTTGGGGGTGCTCTTGCCCTACTTCTGATTCGTGGATCCAAAGTCGTGCTTATTTTGTTTAAACTTGTGTTCAATCTTGGTAGCATATTGGTATGTTGTGCAAGTGAGGAGATGTCTAGGATATCCATCTCTTCCTAAATGTAATTATACAAACAGCTACGGTATTTGAGCACCAGATGTCACTCAAAGTATTTGATACCTAGCTTTATGCGTAAGGTATGAAAAATATTTGTGCACTCATGAACATCTTGGTGCCTTTTTTATCATAGTGTGGTCCATTATATGTACTTGTCCTCATAACACCCCACAGGGTAATATTGTTCCTTGACAACATCTCGAAAAGAGATTCAAGAGGGTTTGGTTGTAAACAGAGAGGGTTCCTTGGCCCTTTTTTCATAGTAATTTTCCCACCAGTCCTTGACATGGGGGCGGCCTTAACCAGTGCAAAAGTAGTATTTTCCTTGTCGGGGAAACTATGGACAGAAAAATAACTTTTCAGCATATTCAATTATTTATCTACAACATTTGCATCTATTTGACCTTCTAATACAAGGATATCGAAGTTAACTTGTACCTTGAAGGGGGCGGCACCTCCAAAGTGACTATGGAATGAAGAGGCGTCACTTGCAGGCGTTCATCGAAGGATCTGGGCAAAGTTGTCCATCATCTCATTCCTTTGCCACTCGAGGGCTTCTTCAAGCAATATTTTGATAGGATCTCATGCTCCCTCATCTTTCTTTTCTTCCACCATGGGAGATCATCAATGTCGTCGAGTATGGTCTTGCAAGGGATGAACCAGTTCAAACCCAACTCTTTATACCATGACCTCGTTGGGGACATGCACAGGAAAACAGAGAAATAGAAGACCACTCTCATACCACTGATCCATACTTATGAAGGAACTAATTGAAACATATATACAGACAAAAACATAGATCTAAAACGAAAACATAACTTCAATTCATTAATAACAAAGTACTAAAAATTATTACATGAGGAATGGAAATAAACTAGCTCGGGCGATGGTAGTTTATCTCTGAGAATAGATTTGGCAGCTACAAGCCTTCTAAATTGTGTTGCAATGAGGCTCGGAGACCTATTTATTATCGAGAAACAATAGAAAACCCTAAACATAAAAAAGCCTAACCCTAGGAGATGAAGCGCCAAAAGTTTGTGGGCCCCGTTGGGGTAAGCTCGTACATCAACTTCCTAGGGTCGTAACTTTCGCATACAATCTTCATTTGACGCATACAATACCTCATTAGAAATATCTATCTGAGTAATACAACTTTTGATCGTAAACCTCAACCACAAACTAGTAATTTTCCTGTTTTCCTAAAAAACATTGTTTAGGGCCTCAAAATGGCTCTAGAAGTTTAAGACCCAAAATAATGCTATAAATAGTAAATTGTGCTACAATTAAGGAAACTGAAAGAAACAATGTTGGGGGTCCAAGTGTAATAGGTGGGTGGCCACCAATATCCACCTAGATCACCAAGTTAATCCTATGTCCAAATATTTTTAATTTTGTGGCTTTATCATCATAATTTTTTATGGCCTCATCTATCTCATCGTTTTGGAAATCGAACTGTCCAAATATAAATTTATAAACATATGCTCTTCTCAGGATATCTAAGATACATGGTGGAAAATTATTTGCATCTCTCCATCGATAAACACACTCTTTGAATTCTTTCACTGTGAACTTCTCCTGGGAACCTCATGTGTCAATTGTTTACGGGGAAGAGGACACCCCCATTTCAATTGCGGCCATCATTGTTTGGGCTCAAGGCACGCTAGTTTAATGCACGTTGAATGCAAGAATGTGCGTTGAATAAACCATGAGGAATGCATGTTGAATAAACTGTGAGGAATGCATGTTGAATAAACCGTGAGGAATGCACACGCAAATGAGTTTTTTTAACTTATTGCTTTATTTTTCTATAAATCACTTTTATAAAGAGAATAAAATTTTATTAAGTCAATAAAATTGTTTATAGGATGCTTTAACTTTGTTCCTTTGCTAGTATTTTTTCTCAGACACAAAATTAAAAATTCAAATTTAATATTTAGATATAAGATACAGTTTATTAAAAATAACACTTTCAAAAATAAGGTTGCAAGATTTTGATGGCATGTAAGATGGTCATCACTTCTTTCTCATAAGTATAATTGACCAGATTTCCATCATGCAACTGCTTATTGATAAATGATAGTAAATTTACTTTTTGCATTAAAATGGCACCTAAACATTTTATAGTAAATGTCCTAACTAGGTCACTTGACCTAATCCTAAATCTAGAACCCTAAAAAATATGTACAATATAGAAAAGCCCTAAAATAGACTCTGCAAACCCTAGGTGTTATCTCTTTGTCTATCCCTTAGCAACGTTTAAAACTAATTACTACTAAAATAAGGTCATTCAACCTTACTTATAGAGTTTTAACCAAGAAACTACAACTTTTAAATATTAAAATTCAAGTTTTATTTTTCTTAGTCCATCACCTTGTTCCCAAACATTCATGGTGTGCATTTATTTTAGGCACACAAACGTTGTCTTTTACCCTATGAAATCCATGCAATTTGGAGTATTCTTGAACAACACAAACATATATGTGAAAATTTAAAAATATGTAATTGTATTAATGTTACATATGAGTTAAAAAATACTCTCCAAGTTGAATCATTCAATACAAGCACCAACCAAAAAGAAGAGATAAGCTATGCTTGCACGTCAATCAGCTAGCTGATCTGCATGGCTTACCGAACAGTAGGTTTCGTTCCCATCTCTCGCGCCTCATCAACTTCCACCAGCGGGATGAGAACAACAAAGTGGAGTGAAATGAGGTGAACAAGGCTAAACATGGAACCAGAGAAAGGGGGGGATAGTCATCAAGTAAATGAACCAATAACAACAACAGCCAATTTGGCTTTGAAATGAAGGTTGGGTGTGCAGTTTGTGAAGTGGGCCAAAATTGCCTTGCTTCACTAAAATGCACACTCAGTCTTCATTTATTGGCCAATTTGACTGATGAAAATTGTAGATTGTTTATTTAATCACTTTACACACTTTTACATTGCTATATCTTTACTTTGAGCTTAAATATTTATACTTCACATTTCATACAACATTCTAAGTTTTGCTTCGACTTGCCTTATGTGAAAGTTGTGTATAAGTGGGAAACATAGTTATGTAGGATATTTGTCAGACATGATGTAAGGTTATATCCTAAGGTTAATTATTGTCCAATCATGTCCCATTTCGAATTTCATTAGAAAATTGTAATTGGTTTGGCCCGAAAGTGCACATTTATTTTGACATAAACATTGGCAAATATGATGAATTGCTACATTGACAAACTCGAATTTTAGTGAGTAAGATTTCTTTTAGGATAATAAGTATCATATGTTGTAGAAAATTTGTGTATCTTTAATATGGATGATTATTGTTGCACTGCCAATTAATTACAAGTCCTGGTGTGCATTTATTTGAGGTATACAATCCCTTCCTTTTACCCTATATAATCAATCCAATTTTAAGTATTCATGAACAACAAAAAATTCATGAGTTATTGTCCACCCAAATTTAATGAGGATGTACTTCATACTATGTGGGGCATCATGTTCCTCACACATTTCAAATATCTCTTAGGTCATGTATAAATAGGACGAGAATTTTAGTTTGTAAATTGTAACACATTGGTGACAAGAGGAAGGAGTTCACTCTCTTTTACCTTTTGTTTTTTCTTGTTTGGAATTCTACCAGTATTGAGGAAAAGTAGAACTATTGTCGAATTTGTGCTCATGATGATTAAATTTGTTGGTTTATGAGATACTATGTGTTGTTCTGAGATTGGTTTTGAGTTTTCATCTTTTAATATTTATTTAACATTGAAATGCTATGGATTTTCTTGATGTATTATCATGGCATGTTAGCACCCGAGCAGATCTTAAATATGAAATGTTAGTAGAAAGGCCCTATTTGATAGTGAATCCCATAAGTTCATTCATTCTCTTAAACCCTAGAATTCTAGTGACCATTTTCATGTGCGTTGGGAATTTGTTTCAGTACTTTTCCAATTGATGAGTGGCATTGAAACCTTAGATCTACTTAGACTTCATTGCCAAACAAGAAATAAGAACTAGTCTTATTTGTCTCCATTCTCCTTACCTATTTATCTTCAAACCCTAAATCACTCGACCATATTAAACTTAAAACCCTAAAAATATATATACAATATAGAAAAACCCTAAATAGACCTTGAAAACCCTAGGTAATATCTATTTATCTATGTCTTGGCAACATTTAAAGCTAATTACTACTAAAATAAAGTCATCCAACCTTACTTATAGGGTTTTAACTAAGAAACTACACGTTTCAACTATTAACATTTAAGTTTGATTTTTCTTAGTCCATCACCTTGCTCCCAAACATTCCTGATGTGTTTTATTTGAGGCACACAAACCCTGCCTTTTACCCCATGAAATCCATACAATTTGGAGTATTCTTGAACAACACAAACATATATGTGAAAAATTAAAAATATTTAATTGTATTAAGGTTACCTATGAGTAAAAAATACTCTCCATGTTGAATAATTCAATTTGACCTTGAAATGAAGGTTGGGCATGCATTTTTGTGAAGCATGCCAAAATTGTCTTGCTTCACTACAATGCAAACTTACGCTTCATTTATTAGACAATGTGATTGATTAAAATTGTAGATTGTTTATTTAATCATTTTACACACTTTTACATTGTTATATCTTTATTTTGAGCTTAAATATTTAGACTTCAGATTTCATACAGCATTTTAAGCTTTGCTTCGACTTGTCTTATGTGAAAGTTGTGTATAAGTAGGAAACACAGTGATGTAGGATATTTATCAGAGATGATGCAAGGATATATCGTAAGATTAGGCATTTTCCAATCATGTCCCATTTCAAATTTCATTACGAAGAGTATAACTGGTTTTTCCTGAGAGTGCAAATTTGTTCCGATTTGATCATTCGCAGATATGATGAATTGTTATATTGGCGGAGTTGGATTTTAGTGAGTAATATTTATTTTAGGATAATGACTACGATATGTTGTAGACAATTTTTGTATCTTTAGGATGGAATGATAATTTTTTCACTGCTAGTTAATTACAAGTCATGGTGTGCATTTTTTTGAGGCACAGAATCCCTGCCTTTTACCCTATAAAATCAATCAAATTTGGAGTATTCATGCACAACATAAATTTAATGAAGATGAGTTAATGTCCACCAAAATTTTATGAGGATGTACTTCATGATATGTGGGGAGTCATGTTCCCCACACATTTCAAAGGTCTCTTAGGTCATGTATAAATACGAAGAGGCTTCTAATTTGTAAATCATAACACATTGGTGACAAGAGGAAGGAGTTCACTCTCTTTTACCTTTTGTTTTTTCTTGTTTGGAATTATACTACTATGGAAGAAGAGAAGCATTGTTGTGGAATCGATGCTCATGGTGATGAAATGTGTTGGTTTATGAGGTAATATGTGTTTTTTTAGATTGGTTTTAAGCTTTCATCTTTTAATATTTGTTTAACATTGAAATGTTATGTATTTTCTTGAGGTATTATCATGGCATGTTAGCACCTGGGTGGATCTTAAATACTGAATGCTAGTGGAAAGGCCCTAGTTGATAGTGAATCCCAAATTTTCATTCTCTTAAACCATAGAATTCTTGTCGTCATTTTCATGTGTGTTGGGAATTCCTATTCAGGACTTTTCCACTCGATGAGTGGCATTGAAACCCTAGATCTAATTAGACTTCATTGTCAAACAAGAAATAATAAATAGTCCCATTTTTCTCCATTCTCCTTACCTATTTATCTTCAAACTATAAATAGATCACTTGACCTAATCGTAAACTTAAAACCTTAAAAAATATGTACAATATAGAAAAACCCTAAAATAGACCTTGCAAACCCTAGGTTCTATCTCTTTATCTATCCCTTGGCAACATTCAAACCTAATTAATACTAAAATAAGGTCATCCAACCTTACTTAATTATAGGGTTTTAACCAAGAAAATACAATTTTCAACTATCAAAATTCAAATTTGATTTTTCTTAGTCCATCCCCGTGTTCCCAAAAATTCCTAGTGTGCATTTATTTGAGGCACACAAACCTTCTCTTTTACCTATGAAATCCGTGCAATTTGGAGTATTCTTGAACAGCATAAATATATATGTGAAAAAATAAAAATATTTAACTGTAATAATATTACCTACGAGTAAAAAAATATTCTCCAAGTTGAATCATCAATTTAGCCTTCAAATGAAGGTTGGGTGTGCATTTGTGTGAAGCATGCCAAAATTGCCTTGCTTCACTAAAATGCATGCTTGAGCTTCATTTATTAGCAACCCTGATTGATTAGAATTTTAGATTGTTTATTTAATCATTTTACACACTTTTACATTGTTATATATTTACTTTGAGCTTAAATATTTATACTTCATATTTCATACAACATTCTAAGTTTTGCTTCGACTTGTCTTATGTGAAAGTTGTGTATAAGTGGGAAACATAGTTATGTAGGATATTTGTAAGGCATGATACAAGGTTATATCCTAGGGTTAAGAATTGTCCAATCATGTCTCATTTCAAATTTCATTACCAAGATTGTAATTGGTTTGCCCTGAGAGTGCATATTTTTTCTAACTCAATCATTGGCAAATATGACCAATTACTATACTAGAAGACTTGCATTTCCTTTATGAAAATGAATATATGTTGCATAAAATGGCTTTATATTTACGTTGGAATGATCATTATCGCACAGATAAGTAAGTGCAGGTCCTGGTGTGCCTCTATTTGAGGCACACAAACCTGGACTTTAATCCTACGAAATTGATCCAATTTAACATATTCTTGCACAACATAAATTTATATGTGCAAAATTACTATTAACTAGGAATAAAAAAGTACTCTCCAATTTGAATCATTCAATTTGGCCTTGTAATGAAGGTTGGGCGTGCATTTTTGTGAAGTAGGCCAAAATTGTTTTGCTTCACTAAAATGCACACCAAGGCTTCATTTATTGGCAAATCTAATTGATTCAAATTGTAGATTGTTTATTTATTTTACACACTTTTGAATTATTATATGTTTACTTTGATCCTTAAACATTTTTTCTTTAGATTTCATACAGCGTTCCAAGTTTTGCTTCAACTTTCATTGTGTCAAAATTGTGTATAGTTTTTGCTTCAGCTTGTTGTTGAGCAGAGCAAATGTCCTTTTAATTCAGAGCAATAGTTCCAACTCTTCACATTAATTGTCAATCTGGGTAGGTTTTTCTATTGCAAGGCTATTACATCAAATACATGCAAGGAAAAATGATGACTAGTGCTAGTGGATTTCAAACTCAATTGTCGTAATCACACTCTCAACAATTCAACATTGGTTGTTACATTCTCAAACCTTGTTCACACTCTCAAGAAATAAACACACAATGCATAATAAAACCACTATGTCACACCATCACTCTTATTCAGAAAACAACAACGCTCTAGAATTCTCTCAACAAATTTTGAAACACACATTCAAATGAAATGAACACACCATCAAAATGTAATAGGAATTAAATTTCTTTCACACTAACAAAGGGACCTATCGAGGACCTATGTTGTTACACAATACAAAGGTTAGAATTATGCAATCATTAAAGCATTAACAAGACTAATAATAATTGTAACAACAATCACACCTAAATTAGAACTAAGAGGAAATAAATCAAACAACTACATTACCTTCCTAACGAGTGATCCCTGCTAAGGAAGGCCTTTCTTTCCTAGCATGGGTTGATACACTACACAACATACAAGCTAGTCAACAGAAAGGTATGGCGCCACAAATCATTGAGACTTCATTAATGAAACATACAAGATTACAAGGTTGGTGTTCTCCCCCTCTATCATTGTCTATATGTTTCTATATGTCTATCTCACATAGGCAGAGAGTACACTTCTTTATAATTTCATATTACAATGATAAGATCATCATGAGAATCTCTCGATTCTCATGTGATCTAATTTGACAATACATATTAAAAATTTCCAAGGTTATGACAAATTTGTAACAACTTTTCCAAATTATAATAACTATCAATCGAAAATTCTAATTGTTTCAGATGTGTTATCCATAAACTTCTCCTTTATCAGTTGAACTATCTTTTAACTAGATTCTTTCCAAATTGATCTTCATAACTAATTGAAGGAGGCCAGCATGTCCAATATAGATCTTCATTGTAACAACAATGCTCAGTGAGTCCTTTTCTTGTCCTTGGCAAGGAAAAACTGGAAAGCGTAATCTTGGGAGCAGATCAACTTACCACAAACCTTGTAACAACCCAGTTGTCAGTTTTACGAGGAAAATAACCTAAAACAGTAGTTCTCATGCCAAATTACAAGTATACTTGGTTCATAAGGATGACATATCAAAAGATACATACCTAGATTGATAATGGTTGTTGCAATGGCATAGTATGGTCTCGAGAATAAAAAAGGATAAAGAAAATGTAGGAAAATGAGTGCAAAAAGATGTCAATTTCACGTCCACACATCTCCCCCAAACCTAGGTATATGCATGTCCTCATGCAGACCCTTGTAACTAGTTCCTGATGTGCTAAGAGTGAAATTCTGAAAAAGTGTAGGCTCATGCAGTATCCTCTGAATTTTCTCTATAGCCTCGGGAAAGTACCAGTTCCATTTCCCATAATATATTGGTAATATGATATGGATGTTGATACTAATAGGTAGGGAGCCAAATAAGAGGACATGTAAACCTAAGTCCAAGCCAACCAGTCCGACATATCTTAATGCACTCCACATACTTAAAAACCCTAGAGAATGCCTGGTTAAAATTCAGAAAACAATAAGGGTCCTCATCTCTTAACTCCTTATGTAGAAATTCCTCGTAGATTCAAACTACAAATTGTAATATGCTTTAAAAAATGACTTAAATCTACTCTACTCATTAACGGAACTAATAAATGACCGATGAAATCACGAAGTATAAGAGAAAGAATTCAATCACACATAACACAATAATTTTATGGGGAAATCCACAACTAGAAACCCCTGCTATCTATATATTGCACTGATCAGAAAATATGAGAAGATTACAATGTTTTGCTCAAGCCCGAGAAACCTCTGCACTATCTCTATCTATCTCACTACCAAACTATTCACAAGCTTCTCTTGGCACACCTTTCTCTCACAAGCTCCATGCACAAACTTGTGCTTCCTATTGCTTGGTCTCACCAACTCGTGCTCACGAAAATAATTATTAAACTTGTGCCTTCATTCCTCCTTTTAAAGGAAATTCGAATGGTTAAAATTAGTGAGTTTTCTAATTAAGGAATTATTTATTTTAGGTCTTCTTCTGATTGCATGCACCATCTGTTTAATTTAGATGATTTTACAACTGCTAGTACGTTGTCCTTGAACTCCAATCTCAACTGGTTCTTTCTCTTATCTGACATGCATGAGTTAATTATGAGTGAATCTTTAGTTTACTACTTGAGCAGTGTTGGTTATACCCCACTACTATATCTCCCACTAATTCCTCCATCAGTTGGAACTAGTTAACTGAATTTAACTCAGTTAAACTAAATTAAATAATTACAACTTAAAAGAACTCAACATGGGCCCCTAAAATTTAGTAACCACTCTACATGACTCAAGATAGACTCCCAACTTGAATTAACTGAGCTAACTAAGTCAAATTAACTTAGTTAACTATTACAAGTTGCTATGAGAATTAGAATTATAATTTAATTCCTAATTTAATTCAAGGACAAAATTAAATTGGGATTTTATTTTTTGATGTTATTTTTAACATTTCTTGTTGTTATTTCCAACACTCCCTCTCAACAAGAAAGGAATTCAACTCGATCCCACTCTGGTACCTTTGGAATGTTCTGCATGCAACTCTTGTCACTCTTGTTGTTGCTACTACAACATCTGCAACACAAAAAACATCCAAACAAAATAAATTGAATAAACTGTCTGCAACTGTCTACTAGGAAAATTGTGTTGTTGTTGACTCTGCTAATGAGCCTCCTACTCTGTTGTCAACACTGCTATGCATTGCTCAGTATCTTACTAGCATTGATCCCCCTGATACTAAATATTGTGGGCCCCCTAGCAACATGATGATCCATGAGTCAAACACACCTCAATGGACCCTTGCCAATTTCTGAAACTCTTGGACTAAGGTTTCATATCGCCCCACCTCAAACCTAGAGGTATGGCTACATGTGCTCCTTCTTCCCACTTGGCTCGAAATTTCCCCCTACTGGAGGTCTTTGCTTGAGTGGATGTCTCCACTCGGTCTCCTCTTTTCTTCTCCAATTATGGGCACAACTTGTTGAGGTTGCTTCTAAGGTTGCATGTTGAGAGGTAATTCATGCTCCCTCTCAAGCACAAAATCTCTAGTTTTTGCCTTGCTCCTCAACGCTTTGCATGCATCTTGTACCTCAAGTGCATACAAGTTCATGATTCGCACACCAATCTGTTTCACCTATCCCATGGCGATGTGTCTAAGGAAAACCTTTCCTTTTCTAAACATCACATCATAGCCACAGTCTTTCAGTACTACGATGGAAATAAGATTCTTTTTAGTCCTGGTGTTAGTGTCAATCAGTTCAGCCTGTCACCAGTGATCAAATATGCTCTTACAAGGTATTATTAGGGTGTCAAGTCAAATTTTTGTCATTTCAGTGAATCTTCGAATAAAAATTTGGTCACTAGTTGTTGATGTCTAGGTCATTGTTGCTCGCTTTACTTACTCATGGTCTTCATCACTCATAATGGTCATTGTCTTCTTCGAGGTATCATATCTTCATTTAAGTGTCTTAGGTACTGAAATGGTTAAATTCCTCATTTTAGGTCATGGTCTAGGGTTTCACTCCATGTGTCATCATGATACCATATGTCAAAACAAAAACATGTCCATCATTTAATTCAATGGGTAAAGGGAGTTAGCAGATTAGGGAAAGAAAAATAAACGTAAAGGTAATGTTTTATTTCAAATAAGACAATGTTCCAGTACACTACCTCGCCTCATCATTTCTCATAGGGACATGTTTGCTTCAAAATATGTTTTTAACCAAATTGAGAAGCATTTTACATAAGTGAAAGAGGTTTTTGTCCATTATAGTCAAAGCAACAAAAACCTCCTTCAGTTTATGCATAGGTATTATGATTTGAAATAAATTCCCAAAATACACTTGCTTCGAGAGAGTTGCTGCACTTCTAGAAAGCTTGACTTCAAGAAAGTTTTTCAGGGGTTTGGAGTAGGTGTTGGTAGTTCTTAAGTACTCTATTGTGTAACAGACATCCTAATATTTCCAATGGTACCTTCAGATCATTATTTGGATTAGTGGAAGGCATACAAAAGTGATCTGCAAGTTGGCACTACGCTTTTGTCAGTGACATCCTGGGTTTATGGAGCGACCTTGGGAAAATCGATTTTTCTCCCTGATGGAGTGTCCAAATTACATGCCTGAGGAGTCTATCTTATATCAAACTTCACTATCTTTCCAACAAGATATCAATTTCTCAATTTGGAGCAATTTAAGGCCTCCAAAAGTGGTTTGGAAGATGGCGTTGCGATTAGAGACATTGCCCTGCGCTCAGGAAGACTACGTTGTGCTTGGGCCAAAGTAGCTCAAATTTGCCCGAAACTCACCCAAATTGGATTTTTAAGCTTGCTCATCCTTTTTCTTGCAATCCTAAACCCATAAAAAAGTAAGTACATCACCTTACTCACCTTTTTATTTTGCAAGATAAATTCAAGCCAAAGATTTCGCCATTTAGGGTTTCTAATGAATTTGTCATGAAATAATGCTAGGGTTGATGATGCTCAGTTAGTTTTCTTGATTTTAAACATGTAAAATCTCATCCTACACCTCTACACATGTTTAATATGCTACATGAACCACTGAACCAACTTAAAAAGATTAAATCACTTCACTAAAATCAAAACCCTAGCTCATTCCTACGGGATTTGGACAGTTTTCCTAGAAACCTTATTTTTCCCCTTTCACAAATACATTGTTCCATCATTTCACTTCCTTTCATCTTCATCAGTTGTTCACTATCCATATCCACCTCCTAGAATTTCCCTTGCCATTTTTTCCACTCCACCTACCCATCATTTCATTTTTCACCCATCCCTTATTGTTTTTTCCCCTTTCCTATCATCTAGGGTTTCAAAAATGAAATGAGATTACTTCACCAAGCCATCACCAAGACACATTAGCACAGCCTATGTAAGTAGGTTTATCAAACACATCAGAGATTCCTAAAGCACCTAAACCTGAGGTGACTAGGATGTACAAGAGAGGAAAGAGGCTTGTGTTTTCTTCTCATGGTGAGAAAGGGACCACGCTTTCTACATTAGAAAAACAGGGACCATCAGTGCAGGATAAGCACATGATTGAGCATGATTTTCAGTTGGTTGACTTGGAGGCGGAGAATGAGACTTAAATCATGCAGCAAATGATCAGAGACAAAGATTATCAGATCAAGGAACTCACAGTCAACATGGCAAGAGCAAGGTTCAACATTTCATTCCTAGAATAGGAAAATAGTCAACTAAAGGCAAAACAATTGATCATGGAGAAAGAGCAAACCAAACTACTGCAGCGAACCGGCAAGGGAAAATCAGTCATGGAGATAAATGAGCCTGAAGGAACACAAGGAAAAGGTAAGAGAAAAAGGCCAAGAACTAAAGGGTTTAAGAAGGCATTACAAGGAGAAGAAAAACACATCTTACTGAATGAGGATGATCTAGGTTATCTTTTGTTTATAGATGCATTAAAAGAATTACATATACAGTTTGCAACTTAACCAAAGAGAAACTTTCAATGTGCACATGTGAGAGAAAGAAGAAGAAGAGTATAAGAAGACAAGAAGACAAGAACTTGATAACAAAGTTCGTCCCTCCTAGACTATGTCTCTGAGCCCTGCTCGATCAATGGGGAGGCCTTCATTCATTAAAAATGGCATCAAAAGAAGTTACATTCATCAATTTACAAAATGGAGCATTATACTTCCATGCTGAAAAGTGCTCAAAATTGGAGAGCTCTGCTGCAGAAACTGACACCACCAATGGATTCCCATCGTCGAGAGGTGTAAAATCCATACAAAACTTGCCCAATTCTGAGTCTGGACAAAAATCACCCTCCTGCAAAAATTCAGTAAAACATGGTTCCACCAGTGTTTTCTGACTGCTCAGGGTTCCACTGCTTTTGTCTTGGTTTCTGTGCCTGGGCTGTTGTACCTTTGCTCTCTACCTTCCTCTGTCCCCTGCTAGTAAAAATTATGGGCTTTTAAATAAAATGTGGTTGTTGGTTTATTTTTAACATATGGTAACTGTATACCATATTTTACATTTTAAAGCCAACCATTTACCAAATAATGATTTCGTACCCACCACATGATATAATATAAATATTCTAAACAAATTCAAAATCCAAACTTGGGTGGACGTGGCGGCTTTGGGTGGCGTGTCCATCTACCCAAGCCCCACATATATCTCAGTGCCAACTGAGCGGGCAGTTTAAGACTTATACTTGTGGTCAATCCGGCGCATTAACTGGCGTATGGTTGTAGGTTTTGAGCGCATATAATTTTGGGACCCGCGCATTAAATTGGTTGACAGTCGGTTAACAAACTGTTTTGGGAGTTTGTTTTAAAAACCATATATTAACCATATTTCATATATGGTTTTCCTTTATATATACGTTGGTTTGTTTATTAATGGAGATTGTTATAATATTTAATATAAATTATATATATTAACTTTTTTACTTTAGTTAATATATAAAATATTTTTGTTATATAGTTTTGTTTTTTTGTTTATTTATAGTTTTAGATAGTTATTTTAATAACTATATATATTAAAAAATTTTTGTTATATGGTTATTTGATAACCATTTAAAAATGTTTTTTGTCTCTTATGCAAGTTTAGGAGAACAGTGGAGGAATGCCAAGTGTCAAGACTTGATAGGCTGCCATATGGGTCCCACGTGCTTACTGGGGTGCCATGTGGCGCATTGTAGGACCCATTTTTCCCCTGCCATACCAAACTTTGAAGAGCTCTATCTTTTTCATACGAGCTCGGATTGACAAACTGTTCACGCCATCGCGATCAAGAAGACGAGCCATCTCAATTAATTCCATCAACTTCTCCTTTCTGCCATTTTGAATTTCGAGCCTTTATCCATCCCCTTCGTGTCTTGAGATCCTTCTGGATCAGAGGAGCTAGACCTAGAGGACAAAATTACTTTAGAGGTCAGTCAAGACAAAGAGGATTGACTAAACAGGGTCAATGACCACTTGGATAAGCTTCTAGAGAAATCAAATAGATACAATCAGCGGGTAAGGCACATGGCACACCATTACCAGGCTCAAAACATGATTTGTAATGTCAAGATCAAGCAGCTGGAGAACAAGCTCAAAGAGGCCCAGAAGGACCAAAAAGATGAAAGAAACTTGGAGATGCTTGTTGAAGCATCTATGAGGGCTTAACATGCATCATTTTATAGATCTTGGCCAATTTTGAGGAAATTCTGATCAGTTTTGGTTATTTGCAAATTTTGATGCCTAATTCAGAAAATCAGCAGTTCCGGGAGCGCAGCGTCTTGGCGCTGCACTTTTTCTTCAAGCACTAAATTCAATAAAAATTTACATTTTTGGAAATCCCTTGGCCTCCTCTAAAAACCTATTTCTTCATATTTTCCAGAGGCCAAAATTTTGAAAAAAATGGAAAAAAGTGACCAAAAATCAGCTTTCTAGACCTCTTTTTGACAGGCGCTGCGCTTCTAGAGCGACCTTGGGAGATTTGATTTTGAAGGCATTCCCATGGATCATTTTCAAAAATGCAAGGTGTTCTAGAAACTAGACTTGAAAAGCTAATTGACTGTTCTCTCAGATCTTCATTTGGACCTCGGAAAGGCACCTGAAAGTGGGCTCAAAGTTAGCGTTGTGATTCTACAATTTCCTGTGTTTTTAATTGTAAATTTCACTCTGTAAATTTTCTAGCTTTCAGTTTGACTTGGTCAAAGTCAAAACTCTTAATGTAATGGCACTTTTTTCGAGGCTAGGTGATGTAGGCATGAATAAATGTACATGATAGGTTGTTTTTTATGTTTAATAGGGCTCATTAAAGAAGCAAACTCCTAAACAAACTCTATAAGAAGTGTTTGAGCTTCACCTTCTCACTCTCACCTGTTGGTTGAGAGAATCTTGGAGTCAGTTCCACCACCTAGAAATTCGACTTCTGAAGGTGGGGAAGAGGTCTAAGTGATTCTATATGTATCATTTCTCTTTTAGAGAGAAGGATTGGACTTTTTGTGGAGGAGGCTTGCATGTAATGATCTTCTCAGCTAATATAGAGACATTTGCAGTGATTTTTAAGGAACTCTAGCCCAGTGAGTTCATGGTGTTTGTTCTCCTTTTTATTTGTTTTCTAATGGTTAAAACATATTTATCTACATGATATCTCTTCTTTCTATGGATGCCTTACGTTGAAATAGACAGAATTCTTGATCTCAAGCTCAGTTTATATGGTTTTCATAGTTATGTTTATGTCTTCTTAAAGCTAATGAACTCATGTTTACTTATGCTCATTAGTCTCTTCTATACTACATTGACAATATTCCAAATACACCATGGTCTTCTGGTATCTAGCTCCTTTCCATATTTGCTTTTGCACTCCTATAGCCTAGACCTATCTGTGGCTCTAAACCCTAGTCCAACAAACCCTAAATTCTAAATTTCACCAACACAAACAATTATACATATCTAGCCTAAAACATTTTTTCTTTAAAGTCATTTCACTAATAAAAGACTTTGAGACATCCCTCTCTTGCTCACTAGGGCTTGCTACTAAGCTGAAGTGGTTTGAGGTTACCCTTCTTGATCTCCTTTTTAGCCTAGGAAATTGTAAGGGACTAACATTTTTGGCGTCGTTGCAGGGGAACTAAAGGTCATATCTTCCCTAGGAAAGAACAACAAGGATAAGATTTGATTGCTGATGGTGAACAGTGATCAGACACAAGAAAGGTTGTGCATCTTTCACCTGGCAACTCCAGTGTCGAAGAATCCAAAGGTTCAGAAATTTCATGGCAAGTCCACTAATAAAAAACCAGTAGTTTGAAGAACTTCTTAGTGTCTTAATTTTTTTTTAAGATGGATTCAACTACTCGAAGGTATGTTCCTATGAATCGAGCTCATATTCCTGGTTTTCCAAATCAAATTCCTTGTATAGATTAGAAAACAGGGCTGCCAAAGTTTAAAGGTCAGGGTGGAGAAGATGCTTGTTTGCACTTGGTCAAATTTCATTTTCATATTCACAGGTTAAAGGCTAAGTTTCCTGAAGATTGCCTGATGAAGATTTTCATGGCTAACCTGGAGGAAATGGTGAGAAAATGGTATGAGAGTCTACCATATGTTAGTTTATATTCTCTAAATGACTTTCACTCGGTTTTCTTTCAACATTATCAAAGCTGCAATTTTTCCTTATCAATGATGGATAAATGTTGTGAGATTTCTGAAAATTTTATTCAATTTCTTGAAAATTCGTATGGGGATGAAGAATGTATGTAAGACGATATATTAGAAGCTCTTTATGTTTTTTCCTCCCAACAAGAATCAGTGGTTTCCTCCTTGGATGAAGCAAACTGGGATCAAAATAGAGAAAGGCCTACTCCTGACCTTTTAAATGAAAATCACCAAGCCAATGTTGATCTCTATAAAACTCAGTGTTCTCCTCTGTCTGAAGATGAAATAGATCACCTCTTGAAAAACCATGTTACAGCCCAAGTTAAGGCAGGTTTGTAGGGCTCACAAAGTCAAGATTGTGTGAGTGAAATTTCTTCCATTATTGAAAACAAAAATATGGATTTAAATGATGACAGTCATGAGACTGATGAAACTATACATGAAGTTGTTGTGAGTAAGCCAATTTGTCATGTAGATTTCATGCAAGGAGATCATCTAAAAAATATTGTTTTCTTTCATGAAAAGGATAGGTCTGACCTGTTTAATAATCTTGAAGTATGTGTTTTGTTCAAGGATGATTTAGACTATGAAATGGAAGAGTATGAGTCTGAGATAGACAGTGTTCTAAAGATAGAATCAGAGTTGCTCATGCTTGAGAAATTTACAGCCAACACTCAGGTGGCAGAAAGTCATATTTCCCTATGCCTTCATGTGGATCAACAACCAAGTATTCTTTCAGATCAAAATGAAAGGAGTACTTGTATTTTTGTTGTATCTCAAGACAAGGTAACATTTCAGATTTTTAAGGATCCTTACACTGATTTGTTGCAGCCATCTAGAAAGATGAATTTTCTTGTATTTATGAATCATGAGTACATCTTCAGTGGACACTTGGAGTTGCCTAGCTTTTGTTTTTTTCGCTTGCTCAATGAAAGTACAAGAAAAATTCAAGCAGGTAGCCATCTGCTAGATTACTTACATTGAAGGGATCATTACACATGATTGTATATACATCTTCAATAGGTGGGTGGTTATCATCATGATTTGAAGCCCTCAAATCTCGATGGTTTTCTGCCATAAGTAAGTTCGGTCAGTATGTTTTTTATAGTCAAGTTAGTTTTCAGTTTGAGTTTGTTCTTTTACATTTTGACTCCATGACCCATGAACAAGGCTACTAGGTCTACGGTGTTCTTGACACCTCCAAGGAGCTGCCATCCCTAGTTGGAGCCAATGTTAGTGTTAGTGATTTCATCCTGTTACTGGTGATCAAATATGCTCTTACAAGGTATTGTTAAGGTGTCAAGTCAAATTTTGTCATTTGAGTGAATCTTCGAATAAACATTTGGTCACTGGATGTTGATGTCTAGGTCATTATTGCTCCCTTCACTTACTTAGGGTCTTCATCACTCATCATGGTCATTGTCTTCTTCGAGGTATCATATCTTCATTTAAGTGTCTTGGGTCATGAAATGATTAAATCCTCATTTTAGGTCATGGTCTAGGGTTTCACTCCATGTGTCATCATGATACCATATGTCAAAACAGAACATGTCCATCATTTGATTCAATGGGTAAAGGGAATTATCAGCTTAGGAAAATCAAAATAAAGATCAAGGTAATGTTTTATTTCAAATAAGACAATGTTGTAGTACACTACCTCGCCTCATCATTTCTCATAGGGACATGTTTGCTTCAAAATATGTTTCTGACCAAATGGAAAATAATTTTAGAAAAGTGAAAGAGGTTTTTGTCCACTATAGAAAAAGGAACAAAAACCCCCTTCAGTTTATACACCGGTATTATTATTTGAAATAAATGCCGAAACTACACTTGCTACGAGAGAGTTACTGCACTTCTGGACAGCTTGACTTCAAGGCAGTTTTTCAGGGGTTTGGAGTATGTGTTGGTAGTTCTTAAGGACTCTATTGTGTAGCATACATCCTAAGATTTCCAATGGTACCTTCATATCATGATTTTTATTAGTGGAAGGTATCCAAAATTTCTCTACAAGTTGGCACTACGCTTTTTTCAGAGACACCCTAGGTTTTTGGAGTGACCTTGGGAAAATTGATTTTTCTCCATGATGGAGTGTCCAAATTACATGCTTGAGGAGTCCATCCTATAGAAAACTTTAAGATATTTCCAACGAACTATATATTTCTCTATTTGGAGTAGTTTAAGGCCTCCAAAAGTGGTTTGAAAGATGGCGTTGTGCTCAAAGACACTACGCTGCGCTCAGGAAGACAATGCTGCGCTTCGGCCATAGTAGCTCAAATTTGCCCGAAACTCACCCAAACTAGATTTTTAAGCTTTCTCGTCCTTTTTCTTGCAATCCTAATCACATCTACAAGTAAGTACATCACCTTACTCACCTTTTTATATTTCAATATGAATTCAAGCCAAAGATTTCTTCATTTAGGGTTTCTAGTGAATTTGTCATGAAATGATGCTAGGGTTGATGATGGTCATTTAGTTTTCTTGATTTTAAACGTGTAACACACCTCATCCTACACCTCTAAGCATGTTTAATATGCTACATGAACCACTGAACCAACTTCAAAACATTAAATCACTTCACTAAAAGTGAAATCCTAGCTCATTCCTATGGGATTTGGACAGTTTTCCTAGAAACTTTGTTTTCCCCCTTCAAAAATACATTGTTCCTTGATTTCACTTCCTTTCATCTTCATCAGTTTTTGATTGTCCATATCCACCTCCTAGAATTTCCCTTGCCATTTTTTCCACTCCACCTACCCTTCATTTTCATTTTTCACTCATCCCTCACTGTTTTTTCCCCTTTCCTATCATCTAGGGTTTCAAAAATGAAATGAGATTACTTCACCAAGGCATCACCAAGACACATTAGCACAGCCTATAGAAGTAGGGTTATGAAAAAAATCAGAGGAGGTTCCTAAAGCACCTAAACCTGAGGTGACTAGGATGTACAAGAGAGGAAAGAGGCTTGTGTTTCCTTCTCATGGTGAGAAAGGGGCCAAGCCTTCTACATCAGAAAAACAGGGACCATCCGTGCAGGATAAGGACATGGTTGAGCATGATTTTGAGTTGGTTGGCTTGGAGGCAGAGAATGAGACTTCAATCATGCAACAGATGATCAGAGACAAATATTATCAGATCAAGGAACTCACAGTCAACATGGCAAGAGCAAGGTTCATCATCTCATTCCTAGAACAGGAAAATAGTCAACTAAAAGCAAAACAATTGATCATGGAGAAAGAGCAAACCAAACTATTGCAGCAAGCTGGCAAGGGAAAAGTTGTCATGGAGACAAATAAGCCTGAAGTAACACGCGGAAAAGGTAAGAGAAAAATTCCAAGAACTAAAGGGCTAAAGAAGGCATTACAAGAAGAAAAACACATCTTACTAAATGAGGAGCTAGACCTAGATGACAGAATTGCTTTAGAGGTCAGTCAAGACAAAGAGTACTGATTAAACAGGGTCAATTATCACTTTGAGAGGATTCTAGAGAAAGAAAATAGATACAATCAGCGGCTAAGGCACATGGCACACCATTACCAGGCTCAAAACATGATTTGTAATGTCAAGGTCAAGTAGCGGGAGAACAAGCTCAAAGAAGCCCAAAAGGACCAAAAATATGAAGGAAGCTTGGAGATTCATGTTGAAGTATCTATGAGGGCTTAACATGCATCATTTTATAGCTCTTGGCCAATTTTGAGGAAATTCTGATCAGTTTTGGTTTTTTGCAAATTTTGATGCCTAATTCAGAAATTCAGCAGTTCTAGGAGCGCAACGCCAATCAGGCACTCGATTCAGGACAAATTTACATTTTTGGAAATCTCTTGGCCTCCTCTCAAAACCCATTTCTTCATATTTTCCAGAGGAGGCCTAAATTTTGAGAAAAATGGAAAAAAGTGGCCAAAAATCAGCGTTTTGGACCTCTTTTTGACAAGCGAACTTGGGATATTTGATTTTTGAAGGCCTTCTCATGGGTCATTTTCAAAAATTAAAGGTGTTATGGAAACTAGACTTGAAAATATAGTTGACCGTTCTCTCAAATCTTCATTTGGACCTCAAGAAAGCACTTGAAAGTCGACTCAAAGTCGGTGTTGCGCTTGTGCAATTTCCTGTGTTTTTAATTGTAAATTTCACAATGTAAATTTTCTAGCTTTCAGTTTGACTTGGTCAAAGTCAAAACTTTTAATGTAATGGCACTTGTTTCAAGGCTAGGTGATGTAGGCATGAATAAATGTACATGATCTATTGTTTTTTATGTTTAATAGGCCTCATTAAGGAAGCAAACTCCTAAACAAACTCTCCAAGAAGTGTTTGAGTTTCACCTTCTCACTCTGACCTGTTGGTTGAGATAATCTTGGAGTCAGTTCCACCACCTAGGAATTCGACTACTAAAGTTGGGGAATAGGCCTAAGTGATTTTATATGTATAATTTCTCTTTCAGAGAGAAGGGTTGGACTTTTTGTGGAAGAGGCTTGCATGTAATGATCTTCTCAGCTAATATTGAGATAGTTGCAGCTATTTTTAAGGAACTCTAGCCCAATGAGTTCATGGTGTTTGTTCTCATTTTTATTTGTTTTCTAATGGTTAAAACATCTTTATCTACATGATATTTCTTCTTTCTATGGATGCCTTACAGTGAAATACACATAATTCTTGATCTCAAGCTTTGTTTATATGGTGTTCATAGTTATGCTTATGTCTTCTAAAAGCTAATGAACTCATGTTTACTTATGCTCATTAGTCTCTTCTACACTTTCTCTTCTATACTACATTGACAATATTCCAAATAAACCATGGTCTTCTGGTATCTAGCTCCTTTCCATATTTTCTTCTGCATTCCTACAACCTAGACCTATCTGTGGCTCTAAACCCTTGTCCAGGAAACCCTAAATTCCAAATTTCACCAACACACAAACAATTATACATATCTAGCCTAAAAATTATTTTCTTTAAATTGATTTCAATGATAAAAGACTTTGAGATATCCCTCTCTTGCTCAATAGCGCTAGCTATTGAGTTGAATTAGTTTGAGGTTACCCTTCTCGATCTCCTTTACAGCCTAGGAAATTGTAAGGGACTAACACCTGGAACATACATCACAATTGTGAGTCTGAGAGGGGAGTCAGAATCTCTATGAAAATTAACAGTACCAATTTCGATTGTGTTATACCTCCCATCATCTCCAAACTCTATGTTTTACTTGAGGTCTTTCTCCTCATGTCACTGAAGAGATCTCCATTTCCCTTCATATGGAACGAGGCACCACTGTCGAGATAGCACATACTTCCCATTACAGTGCTTTCCATGCATGCAATGAGCGTGAAATCAAGTTCGAATTGTGAAGATAGAGCTTCACATGTTGCTGCTACTACAGGCTCCTTCTTCCTTACTTTCTTCTGTGGGCATTTCGTGGCATAGTGCCCGAAGTTGTGACCATGAAAACACTTGATGTTTGACAAGTACTTCTTGTCGCCCTCCTTGCCTTGGGACTTCTTTCCCTTAGCTTTATTTTCTTTTCTAACTAATGCAAAGTCCTTCCACTTCTTTGGATGAGGTCCCATCTCTGGTGTTCCATCAAATCTCTTCTTGCACCAAGTCGGACCACAAACACTCCCACTCTGGTAGCTTCTCCCTCCCACTAACTAAGTCATGTTAACTGTGCCAGCTCTTGGGAAGGCCTAGAAGTGTTAGGCTCACCATATAATCTTCAAAAATTGTAACACTAACACTTCCAAGCTTATCCCAACATTGGGTGAACTTGGTCAAGTACTTTAAGATTATATTGCCCTTCTTCATCTTGATATTTCTGAGCTTGTCCTTCAGTGACATCTTCATGTGGTCACTGTTGTTTTGAAACAGCGTCGTCAAGGCCTTTCACATTGCAAATGGAGTTTCCTTTCCATGGAGGTTCGAGACAATATGATCTTAAACTCCTTCTACAATAATCCTTCTCGCCTTTTCCACAAACTTTCTCCACTCTATCAGATCCTGAGCATCAGCTGGCTTAGGAATATCTTTGTCTATGAATTCCTTAAGCCCTTTGTCTTCCAACACTGCCTCCATCTTGTCCTTCCAAGCAATATAGTTCAAACTACCCTCAAGGGCATATTTGAGTCTCAATCCATAGAACGACATCATGTTGGCTCTGATGTATGATACTACATTTGATTTCTCCTGTAAAAGACAAACTCATATTCTCCTCTTCTATAGTGATTTTAGCTTTGATACCACGTAGAAATTCCTTGTAGATTCAAACTACAAATTGTAATATGCTAAAACAATTGAGTTGAATCTACTCTACTCATCAGCGGAAACAATAAACGATTGATGAAATCACGAAGCATATAAGAGAAATAATTCAATGACACAACACATGAATTTTATGGGGAAAGCCACAGCTAAAAACCCATGCTATCTGTATATTTCATTAATCAGAAAATATGAGAAGATTACAATGCTCTGCTCAAGCCTAAGCAACCTATGCACTATCCCTATCTATCTCACTACCAACCTATGCACAAGCTTCTCTTGGCACACCTTTCTCTCACATACTCCACGCACAAACTCGTGCTTCCTATTGCTTGGTCTCACCAACTCGTGCTCACCAAAATAATTATTAAACTTGTGCCTTCATTCCTCCTTTTAAAGGAAATTCGAATGGTTAAAATTAGTGAGTTTTCTAATTCAGGAATGATTTATTTTAGGCCTTCTTCTGGTTGCATGCACCATTTGTTTAATTTAAATGATTTTACAATTGATAGTAGATTGTACATGAAGTCCAATCTCAACTGGGTCTTTCTCTTATCTGACATGCATGAGTTAATTATGAGTGAATATTCAGTTTACTGCTTGAGTAGTGTTGGCTACACCCCACTACTGGATCTTCCACTAATTCCTCCATCAGTTGGAACTAATTTAACTAAATTTAACTCAGTTGAACTTAATTAAATAATTACAACTCAAAAGAACTCAACCTAGGCCCCTAAAATTTAGGAACCACTCTACATGACTCTAGATAGACTCCCAACTCGAATTAACTAAGCTAACTAAGTCAAATTAACTTAGTTAACTATTACAAGTTGCTATGAGATTTAGAATTATAATTTAATTCCTAATTTAATTCAAGGACAAATTAAATTAGGATTTTCTTTCTTGATGTTATTTTTAACATTTCTTGTTTATGCTTTCAACACCTGCCTGAAAGCATCCCATCTAAGTCTGCTCCCATCCAATACATCAAATATCAACGCTCTTATGCTTCTAGGACAATGTTCCAAAACCTTGTTTCTGAAATCCATTAACATCTTCTTGGTGCCTAAATATTGTCATATCTTTCTATACAGCCTCAAGACTCTTTCAACAAACCTTAGATCATTTCAAATAATCAATTTCACCTTTCTTCATTAGTTGTTATAGTATCATGGGCAATCTTCCAACTAACATGATTTTGCACAAAATACACAAAGGATCTCAATTGGACATCTCCAACATATGTTGTGAGGTTGAGAGATATTTCACCACAACAAACATAGTCATCAAGATATAGTTCACACAGTAGATGTTGTTCTCGAAAAGTGGCCTTCTGAAGAGTTTCCAGAAATTATTAAGCTTCCCCTACCTCATATGGTTGTTTCTCCTTGAGGGTTGTCAATCGAAAAAGGAAGCACTTTTCTTGCAAAAAAATGGGATAGGATGGAGAAGGAGGTTTGCAAATTAATATATTGTGAACAAGTTCATACATTGACTCATTTTCCTGTTGTAACAACTATACTTCCTTTTGCAATTCTTCCACTTGTAACAATTCTCGCTTTATTTCTTTTTGAATAGCTTCCTTATACTGTGTAAGAGGAATAGCTTCAACTTTTAGCGAGATTGTTAGTTTCCTCCAATTCTCCAATTTCTCAATACAAAATGTTGAATACAATGGCTTTGCAGCTTTAACTGAGTTGTTTATGTTACTATTACAACGATAGTTTTAGCAGTTTCCTAAAGCATCTCTTCATTCCCTTTCCCCACCCGCTGCACTATCTCGAATGTTGGTTCTTGTGTGACAACGACATCATCGATAGGTTGTTGTGGAGCAACGTCCAATTTTATTTCAGTTTGATCTGTTTCATATATTGGTCCTTGTGTAATAGTAACAGCATAAACAGGGTCTTGTCGAATAGCACATTGTTTTTCTCCATCCATCTCTCCTTCAACTGTTGGTTCTTGTGTAACAACAACATATTTAGTAGGTTCTTGTGGAACAATGGTTTGGAGTTTTTCACCTTTCTCTCCAACTTGAATTCCAACCAAAATAATGGTTGGTCTTTCACAATTTTCTTCCTCCGGCATTCACTTACATCCATTACATAATCGAAGTGACATTACTTCTACCACTTCTGCTAGGGTTTCTAATCCATTTTTTTTGCTACATTGAAGTTTCCCTTCAACCATGGTAAGATGTTTCCTTAAATTCTCATTTTATTCCTCCCTCAATTTATTAATTTGTTGAATAAGGAGGTCAATTTCAGATTTACCTAGTAAAGAGACATCTTCTTGTTCCTTTTTGAGTTCATCCTCTTTCTGATGTTACTCGGGTTCCTTTGAATCAAGTGGAATAGCATGAACTTCAGGTGTTGAGGTATGTTCTTTTACAAAATATTCTTCTTTCTCTTCATTTTGTTGTCCCTTGGACTCCTTTGAATTTGTTGTATCAATACATTCCTCATATACTGGTTTAGTTGATGGTGTAACCATTACCCGCACTCTCTTCTCGAGATTCTTTCCACCCAATGGCTTCTTCAATTTCCTCTTTTTCACCACATTTTGTACAGGAGTGGATTTTTCAGATAATTCCTTAGATTCCTCGAGCATTTATGTTTGAGGAACCCCTACTTCAGTTGGTGTTGTTCTGGGTTCCCTTGTTTCAACAATCTTTGCCTTAGGCCCTTCTTCCTCAATAGGGCATCCATAATAACTATCCTCATATTGTCCATTGGATATATCTACAGGTTCATTAGTACATTTTCTTTTTCCTTCAACGGATGTACTAGCAGACATTCTTATGGAAGTCCATCTCTTAGGGTTTCCACGACAAGGTCAAGGAGGTGTAACTGCTCTATCTTCTGGTGTTGTTTCAACACTTTCCTCTTGTTCTTCACTTTAACTTTCCTCTGTTTTGGTGGTTGGTGTATGTGACTTTGTCAATAAACAAGTTCCTGTGATTCCATGTTGTTGCAGTGAATAAATTATGATTAACTCGATGAGCTCATTGTTAGTTAAGCATGTCTTTGGATGCTTTTCCATACACAACGCCTCTGCCATATGTTGTAAAGATTTTAGCAAATAATAGGGAAAAATTATCAGATGTCCATTATGACGATGTGTCAATAACTAAAAATGATAATTGAATAATATCCTAAAATGTCCCTCACAAGTAATGAACTTCTGAGTAAAGAAAGCCACATCATACCAAGGGTGAGGAAGGGTTGTTCTATCAATACCTCTCCTCTTTCTCCTTAATTCCTCTCATGGTTGTAAAAATGTCTCCCTAGCTATTAGAACTGTTATTCTCCTATAAAACTAGCAAGCCCATGCCTCAGGTAAACCTATCACTCTTGAAATCATGTCCTCTATAACAACAATTATGAATCCTCTAACCTCTGAATGTTGCTCTGCAAATCCTATGTGAATTCAATTGCAATTTGTTCGTAAAAACCCTGCAACTTCTCAAAGTAGACTAACCACCCTGCATTCCTAAATATTTCTAGGGGTTCTAAATGGTGTAGCAATGCACCAATGGAGTTTGGTTCATTATGAATTGTCACTCCTCCCATGGTTGTTTCAAAGATTGTTACTGCTCAAAGACTATTATAGGGTCACACTTGGTAAATACAAACACTTGCTAGGGTAGAGAATATCAATCAAATGAAATTTGGCAATGGGAAGGAAATAATTAAGGCTACCCTTAATTGAATTCATGGTTTTCATCATAAATCACAACTACCAAGAATTATTTCCAAGTAGTCACATTGGTTTTAAAAAATGACAGCAAGAGTAATGGCGGCAGTGGGTAATTACTAAATTAGGACAAGTGTATTGTGCATCATGTAGATGGTAATTACCGAATTGGGGTATAGTCAGTGTATCGTATGATAGATACGGTACACTCCTCCCCCAACTTAAATACAAAAATCATCCTTGACATCTGTAACATAAAAAGTCATATCATCATATCATGTTACAAGTAAATGACAATCAAACATACCAACCTTGGCTTACCGTTATGATGACGTAGGGTTGTACAAAGAAAGTGACTGGATCAATGTTGTACAATATTTCGTGTGTGGCTAAAAAGGAATCTAAAGTGCATGCTAAAAATTGCAATGTCATAACAAGGAGAAAAATAAGATGTTGCGAAGGAAGCTAAAATGAAAGCTTAAAAGGAAGCTAAAGTGGATGCTAAAAACAATGCCATAACGAGGAGAAAAATAGGGCATTACATAGGAAGTTATACATGAGGCTACATAAGGAGCTAAAGAAGAGGTTAAATTGGGCATTTAAGTTGGTGCTAAAGTCAGTGCAATTTACCGCAAACTGTAGCGCCAACTAGCTGTAAGTGGCGAAAAGAACACCAAAATTAGCGTCATCCTGATAAATAGCGCCAATTATTAAAAAAGGTAGAGAAACATACATTAAAACAATTATTGGAAGCAAAAAAAGGAGCTAAAGAGGAAGTTAATCACATAGATTTGTTGTAGTGTTGTTACATCTACCTTCACTAGGTCTATTAGCTACTTCTACCTTCACTCGGTTTGCTTATTGCTTTTTTCTTCACTAGGTTTGATTATCCCAAAACTTCTTGTTTTCGGCCCCTTCAAGAACGAACTTATACATCATGCCACATATCTGATTTTTCAAATCTAATTCTTAAATTTTTATAAGAGGCACATTTGTATGTCTCCATGGATCTCTAAAAAATCCAGTATAAAGAGTTCTAGAAAATAAGTTACAACAAAAATTCCAAACTGGCATATTTGAAACTAATTTGACGATCATTCAATAACCCTAACTTCCAAAAGGCATATCTCCAAAAGTATAGTGAATCGAAGTCTGGATTTTTTACCTAATGTATTGTATATGTCTCCACAAGTCTCTGAAAATTCCACAATTTAAAACATCCTAGAAAATAATTTATAGTAAAAATCATCAAACTAACATGTTTGAAACTGATTTTAGGACTATTTAGAACTCTAACTTCCAAGGGCATACCTATGAAATTATAGCAAACCAAAGTCTGAAATGTTGACCACAAGTACATAGGCATCTCACCTTTGTCCCCTCAATGTTTCATAGTGTGTATGTTTGTTGGGGGGGTGGGTTGTGTGCGGGGGGCATTGAGGGATTAGAGGGCTCAATTGTTGGGAACCCTAGTTATGTCTGCCCTCTAGTTCGTGCTGCCTTATCTTTCCGCCATGCTCACATTGTCGAGGTTCCTTTGTCATTCGTTGGCGTGGCTCCTTTGACGTTCCTGTGTGGATCGTTTTGGGGATTTGTGGTGGGTTTCTCCAATGTCGTCGTCGCTTCCCCTGCTAGTGCTCTTGTCAACCATTTATACGTGCTTGGCTACTTGTATTACGTTGGGGTCTTTGTGCTTCGTTTGCCCGGGTTTGTCGTTGTCGCCCCTCTTTCATCTTTTGGTTTTGATCTAGTGTCATTGTCGTTGCCTAGTGTGTTGATGTGGGTTATTCCGGTCGAGGTCTGGAAATGGTTTTTGTCTTGGTGTTGCTCTAGGCTTCGTTGGTTGTGATTCCTTGTTGTCGCTACACTTTGTTTGTCGCCCTATGCTCCTGCTCGCTTGTGAGTTTTGGGTTAGATTTGTGGACATTTTGTTGTCTTTTCTTGGGTTTTGGCCTAATTTATTTTTGTAATATTTTCTTATTCCTTATCAGAAGGCTCTAAGATGTATCTTTTCCCTTTTTTTGGGTTTATTGTTCAGTCCTCTGGGATTACGCTTAAGATCCCTCTTTGTAGCTATTGCTTGGTTCCGAGCATATCTTTTTTCCCCGAGGAAAAATCGTAATTTTCTATTAATTTGAGAAATTACATGCTGTAGATGCCAACCAGGCATATGCATATAGTTAGGTCGAAGCCTTCAAAAATATATATATGTATGTACAAAATGTTACCCAAGAGGGTATGCTGTCGCTGATCGGATAAATATGTACATGGATATAAAAAGCATAAAAACTATTTTGTTATACATCAGCAAGAATGACTATATTTGTGCCTATCAGCCCCCTAAAAATTCTAATCTATGTATGGCTGATGGTAATACTGGTAATGTTCATCATCTCGTTGTTCCTATATTAACCATAGACCCTTGGGCTAGACCGCGGCCTCCTTGTATAGCTAATCAACAATCTAATTACATTCCTTGTAAATATGATGACAATAAATATAATCAAAATGTGATTTGAACTGCATGATTTCATCTAAATGTTCCTGAGAGAGTGCACATGACATATGTTTGTGTTATTGAACCAGTTTATAATGATTTTGGAGTCCCCGAAAATCTGAAGGTGTATGCAATCATGATTCAAAGCAAAATGAAGCAAATGTCTAAGGGTGATGAGTTCAGCATAGTTGTTTGTTCCAACCCCCAAGCCCATCTGGATACGGTATGAATGAGTGACAGATAGATGCAAAAGTACTCCCACCCCCACATCCTTGATCTTGAGCAAAGCCATAAAAGTATGCCCAAGGATGATTTAGGTCTATATCTTCATGTGTAACAAAATGACAGTAGGAGAGCGTTGCTTGTCTGGTATTTCATGGAAAGAATTTATAATCAAGGCGATAGCACGAAGCCACCGAGCAATTTTATCTCTAAAAATGATTCCATTCCTGTTCAACTGGAGTGACCAACAGATAAGAAGGGGGAGATTACGAGCTTTTAGGTTGGAGGACTCAGTCCACCATCGATTCCAAGCATTCAATATATTGTCTCCATGCCATCTTTGTGTTATAGCTAGTGAGGTGAGAACCTATTCCCATAAATTGACAGCAGCGGGGTAGATAAGAAACAGGTGTTCATTTGATTCATCAGCTTGTCCATAAAAAGACCTTTTCTTCATATTTTTCCTAGTAGGAGTTTTGTTCATAAGATCATTCCACATAAACAGCGCGGTTCGTGGAGGGGCTTTAAGCTTCCAAAGGGAGTGCCACTATCCGACCAACACAAGAGGCTTGTGTGCAACATAAATAATATGATAGCCTTCTTTTGGAGAGTATATTCCATGTGTTGTGGGTGCCCAAATGAGTTCATCTTCATCCTCCGATATAAGAACATGCGATTCAGTTAAAGCAGAGATATAGCCCACCCAATCCTGTTGCCATTGAGAATAGGGATTCCCATAATATCAACCGATTTCCAAGCTTGTGCAAATATGGTGGAATTCTCTGAATTGACAATATGGGAAATCGAGTTGATGCCTCGATCATTTAAGAAATAGATAAGATTAGGGGGTAGCCTATACATGTTGTCTCATCTTGTCCAAGGGTCCATTCCAATGCGCACATATATGCCAGATTTAATACGCCATACGAGGCCATCTCTAATATTGGGAAGGGTGCAGAGAAAAGCTCTCCAAATCATCGAAATACCAACTCCGTCTCAGGACGGGAATCGAAACCAATCCATAATATGTAGAGGCCAAATGTATTTGTGATGGACCACACTAGTCTAGAGGTTGTGTTTCGTGAGAATATGTCAACCCATCTTGGCAGCGAGAGCATGTGCAAAGGAGGGAATGTCCTTCAATCCCAGCCACCCTATTTCTTTGGAAGGGCAATATGAATCCAGCCCACCCAAGAAAATGGCCTCCCCTCCTTGAACCCATTCCATAGGAATCTACAACAGATTTTTTGTATTCGAGATAGTATTCCTTTGGGAATCCATGCCAAGGACATCCAATATACTGAGGTCGCCTCTAGGACTGATTTGATAAGGACTAAATGCCCTGCTTTGGATAAGAACTTGAGAGTCCAGTTATGTAGTATTTTTTCCACCTTGGCAACAAGCAAAATCCAGTCCACAATCTTGTAAATGTGTGGCTTTATGTGGAACCCAAGATATTTGAGCCCATCTTCCAAATTGATTCTCTAATAAGGGAACTTTTGAATAGCAGTCTGGATTTCCTGAGGGGAACATTCAAAGAAGGAGATGGTGGATTTCAGCTGATTTGCTTCCATGCCAGTTGCAATGCAGAAGATCTGCATGATTGCAGAGGAGACAGTGAAGTCCCGAATACCCCCAATGAGAAAGATGAGGACATCATCAACAAAAAGTAGATGGGAGATGATACAATGGTCTATAATATTGATACCCTGAAGTCGACCATCTCTTCTTTCCTGTAATATTAATCTGCTCAAAAAGGAGGAAGAGGAGTGGAGAGAGGGGACATCCATGTCTAAGTCCTTGCTCTGCATGGAAGAAGTTGACTGCCGAGCCATATATGAGAACATTGAAGGAGACAGAAGTAATACAGCACATGATCTAATGAATGAAAGGAAGGGGGGAACCCAAGTGAGTTAAAAGCATTTTGATATATAACCAACTGACACGATCAAAAGCCTTAGAGAGATCGATCTTGAGAATAGAGCCTTTTAAATGCCTACTCTTAATGGAGTGAAGGACTTCATGTGTGGTGCCAATGGCCTCATGAAAATGTCTGTTATGCAGAAAGGAAAATTGTTTAGATGATATATGGGCAGATAGGATGGGCTTTAGCCGATTGGAAATGATTTTGGCAATAAGCTCATAGAGGCAATTGCAAAGGGAGATAGGCCTGAAATCATTGAAGGATAGTGGGGAGTTGACTTTGGGGTTGAGGGCAATGAAGGTGGAATTGAAGGCCTCATAGATCCGACCCAATGTTCTACATTCCTCCACAACCTTAAGTAGGTCCTGGCCAATGATCTCAAAAAAATCCAACTAGAATTCGACAGACCATCCATCCAGGCCAGGGCTTTTATCCTTTTTAAACCATTTGAGGGTGCTTTCCAGCTCCTCCATTGTAACAGACTTAATGAGGTCAGCTTCAGCATCCTAATCAACAAATCGAGGAAATAGTCTAGCAACTCTAACGATTTCAGTGAGAGTGGCCCCAGGAGGAGCCTTGAAAAGCTATTGGAAGTGGTTTGTACCAAGGTGTGCTAGTTGGTGAAAAGTGTATGCAGGTTGGCCATCCTCATTAGGAACCTTCTAGATAGTATTAATTGCCCTTCTCCCATTCACAAAATTGTGGAAGAATTTGGTGTTGTCATCCCCTGCTTGTAACCATATAGCCCTACTTCTAAGGCGCCAAGTCTCCTCTCGATCTTTAATTATTCTGAATCGTTGCATCTCTAGGTCTATGAGGGAGTTTTTAGCTTCTGCAGAGGAGAAACGCCTCTCGTTCTGATCCATCAAATCTGCCATCTTGTCTTCAATAAGCCTTAGAGTCTGCTCGTACCGATCTGTTTTATGTTTAGCCCATTATATATATAATCTCTTTAGGTCATCCAGATTGTGACATAATCCTTCTGAGATAGACCTCCCCAGATCAGGAGGGTGAGCCTACCAATAGATGTAATCAGGGTCCATCAACTAGCTAGAGTTAAATTTAAAGGGTGCTCTTGGTTTTTGAAAGGGTCCCGATAGCTCTAGATAAATAGGGGAGTGGTCAGAAATGCCTCTGGATCCCACCCACTGATGGAAATTTGTCAAGGCCCTTACTAAGTTCTCCTTTATTAAGAAGTGATCCAGTCTTCTGGCCAGAGATGCCTCTCCAGTCCTTTTGTTACGCCAAGAACCCTGCAACTTATTCATAGGGATATCTACCAAATTGTGCTTCTCCAAAAGATGCTCCATGGGGTCCGAGAGGGGCTCTAACTAGGCATTATGTCCCCAAGATTCCGCATGTCCAATTGAGAAATTGAGATCCCCTCCCAGAATGAGATTGTCGATGTTTGTGAGGGATAGGTTGAGAAGGTGATCCCAAAAAGCATCCATGTTATGACAAGGAGCATAAACATTGATAATTTTGATGTCCAGGCCCAGCTCCAACGAGTATATATCCATACCAATAAAGCCAACCTCCCCCCAGGATGAAATAAGCTTAATTGTGTAGGGATTAATGCTAAGAGAAATTCCCCAGATCATCCACTGACATCCAGAGCATGGAAGTTCCATCTTGATTTTAGGGCATTCATCACAGAGATGACCTGCTCAGCCATTCCTAGGGTTTCTTGAAGATATATTATATGAATATGCTTAGAATCCAGAAGTCTTCTAAGGGCTAATTTTTTGACAGGGCTAGCCAACACTCTGCAGTTGAAAAAGAGCCACTTCATGGGGGTGGCCGAGGGAGGGTGTCTGATGCTCTAAGAACCCTATCCAGTGTAGATTTCTTGCCCTGAGCCACGTCCACCCCTGCTTGGATAATGGCTTTAGAAATGAAGGAATGTCAACCCCTAGGAGGCTTGGAGATCTTGGGGGGGGGGAGATCAGGCCAATACCAGAGGGCTCAGAGGGGTGTTTCCCCTGAGAGAAAAGATTGTAGGGGTGAGAGTGACAAGAGGAGCCTAAAGCATCAAGAGAGGGAGGAGAAGTGGACAACCTCGAAATAGAAGGCGAGGTGGTAGTCTAGGATGGGGGAGGGAGGTTCAGAGGGCAAGTAAGAGAAGTGGTGGATATGCATGCAATGGATGCAAATGCAACATGCAATTATGGTGTAGAAGTAGATAATGATAAAGAAGATGCAGAGCAAAGATGTGGAAAAATACCCACAAAAAGAGTGGCCGCAGCAGCTGCCCGAGATCTCGTCAAGGGAGGTGAAGGAGGTCAGGGAGTGGCCGAAGAAGTCGTATGTGCAGAACTTCGCCTCAATGGCTTCAGATGAGAGGACTAAGGAGGCTGCTCCTTCACATGTGCCTATGTCGAAGGGCTAGCACCATCTGTGTCTTTGATGGGGGAGGAGGCAACAGCGACCAATGGGCATTCTTTGTAGAGATGGCGGACCTTGTAACACCTCCTGCATCTTAATGGCACCCCTTCATAATCCAGAATCTAAATGTCAATGAATCTTTTCCACTGAAGAGTGATATGCTCCTCCAATCCTTCTCTAGTGTCCAAGTACACTAGGATGTGAGCCAAGGATTTTTTTACAGAGGTAATGAAATATTTATCATAATCCAGAAATACACCCAATGAGAGTGAAAATGTCCTCAGACCAGAAATGCAGTGGAAGTCCCGGGAGGCATACCCAAAGCGGCCCAGCGCCCAATTGTTCCCGCTCGAGGTCAAAAGAGAGGGCTCCATCTCTTAAGCATCACAGGTGCCAATTCTATATGCCAATACCAAGAGAGGACCCATGATGTATAATCCTCCCTTAGAAATATTAGAGAAAACCATCCACGAGCCAGAGTGGAAACAGACAGGAGTTCACTGAGGATGTTCCCCCAAATCTCAATGACCCAGAGACGGAGTCGGACGGCCGAGTATGTCCTTCCTCTAACCCTTCCCACCAGAACCCTATTCGTTGTATCCACCATGTCACCCATTTGTACTCCTTCACCGAAACCAAGGGGCAGGTCCCTGTGTAAGGATTTGACACACTTTATTCTTCTAGCCTTGCTCGAGTGAGGGGCCATCAGATGATCCTGTAGGGGGTCCTGCGTATCCGAGGGAGCCTCCTGTGACCTAGGGTTAAGTGACCTAGGGTTTAAGGTTGGGGAAACGAAACAGCAGGATGAAAGGGATGGTTGCCTAGGTACAGCAAGAGAGGTCAAAACCGAGGATGAAGCCGGGTTGAGAGGAAGGGGATTGATCCCAAAGATGATACCCCCAGATGAGGGTTGTGTAATATCGGACGGCAAGTGGGGTGGATCGGGAGCAAAAGATCGAAAGTAGGGGATGGAGAAATGCAGGATGTAAGAAAATATAAGGTGGCCGAAGAGAATGAAGGACTATCGAGGCTTGGTGAAGAGATAGTAAGAGGTGAAAACAGCAGGTAGGGCACGGAGGTATCGGGGTCCGAGTAGACAAGTGGCGGTCCCAACCATGACGAAAACGAATGACCAGGGGAACCAGAAAACGACACATCCGGCTGATATCTAGGGTAAGTCCAAATGGGCTCGTATGGGAAAGGCTCCTCCGAATAGTCGACAACTTCCTCCTCCATCGCCGACAAAGACTGCAGCCTAAAACGGAACTGTAGTAATGACTATAGGGAGCGCTAACCACAATTGATGGAATATGCTGCACACTGTCACGGTGAGGTCGCCACGCAGATCAGGGTCGGGCAAAGATAGTTGCAGCTGCAGTAGATAGAAACCCTAAGCGCTAGCCAAAATACGTCTCTGCAGCTGATCGGAGCTCCATCCTCTTTTCTCTCCTAAACATCGACATTGTGTCCAACTATCCCAAGCATATCTTGTACGAATGCACTCTTTGTTTGTTTATTTACAAAATATAATTTTGTTTAATTTTTATAAATAAAATTACAGTTTTTTTCTTGGTAAAAAAATATTTCAGTGTGAAACATCTTAGAAAATAAGTTATAGTGAAAATGCCAAACTGGCCTATTCGAAGCATATTCTATGAGCATTAAGGAACCCTAACTTCCTTCAATCATATCTCTGAAATTATAGTGGACCAACCCCTGAAATTTTTACCACATGTACTTGAATATCTTGCCTCTAACTCCTCAGAATTTCATGGTGTAAAACATCCGAAAAGAAAAGTTATAGCGAAAATGCCACAATGACTTATTCACTCCACAAATCACATTTTTGCTCCACCTTTAAAACCTCGGGAATATTCCCCGTCTTCTCTTGCCCACCTCAGATGTCTTCTTACTTTGATGGTCTTCAAATGCATTCATCTATCTTTTATTTATGGCATTTCTAAATTCACTTACGGGGCCAACTTGTAAAACATGTTGGTATGACCTATACTTTTCGACTAAACCAACATGACAAAAAACTTCGTCTTTCATTCCTATGGAGTTAGTTGGAGTGTCATATGCCATTAGATATATATTGGAATAAGATTTTCAACATATATATTGTGCTCCCATTTGAGCCAAGTTGTTAGAATAAAAAGACCTTCAAATATAAGGTATCCAAACAAAGCATTAGAAGAAGAAAATTGGGTATCCAAACAATATTTCCAACAATCTTTATCTTGGACATCTATAGTCTCCCCTTGTCTTTGACATCAACGACAATAGTAATTCCAATAGATATCATCTTCTCTTTGAAAAAAAGGGTTTTTAGCTATATCCATATTCCCCACACAACTAGAAATGGAATTATGCTAAAGCACTTTACATCTTGATGAGTAAATCGAACATTAAGACATATATATATATATATATGGATTCACATTCCCAAAGATTTTAGATACCCAAATCTCCCCAACCTCAACCAAGACTTTCTAGGAAGAATTACAATGTAAGAACAAATGTTAAGTATTTTCCTCACTACACCTACAAAATACATAAACACTACTCGCTCTATTTATTTTCTAGAGAGACTCCCATGTTAAAAATGTATCGTTGAATATGAGCCACATAAATAACTTATGCTTATGAGGATCCATAACTTTCCAAATCTTCTTCCACTACCATTTTTCGCCACCTAATCCTAATACAAAAATAGTTGAGCATCCAAGACTAATGGTATAATTCCCCCCCACTCCATTTAGAACCTAGATTAATTCATGCAAGGAATTGTTGGACCTTATATGTGCCTCCTTAAGTTCTACTAAATTGTGACCCCGCCTTTGGGCCAAATTCCATTTTAGACCAAGATCAATTGCCTTTCTCCAACCTTGGGACCACAAGGATGTGCCATCTGAGCTGTCAATTAAATTAAATATGCATCTATTAATTATGTGTAAGTGTTCTAAGATTTCATTAGGAAGAAATATGTCTCTACCACACCCCATTATTACATCTAGCCCCACCCGTTTGATCTGTCTCCCACTTGCCATGCCAAATAAGAGCCTATGACTGGGAAGGGTAGTGTCATTGCCTTTCACTGGTTGGAGATATTCAATTAATTTATATTATATATAAAGTTCATATAAAAATGTTTTTCTTATTTGAATATTAAAACATTTTATTTATAATCGACATTGAATATTTTTTGTATGAATATTTTTTTGAAATACCACATGTCAAATTCTTGTTGAACACAGAAAAAAAATAATAAAATAAAATAAATAAAAAATAAAAATAAAAATATAATATATATATATATATATATTCTATATAGTCTCCCTCACACTAGGTTGTAGAAAGCATCACCCTATTGAATATATATATATAGTTGATAACGAAATGTTTTACTTAAGGTGGACATTGAAATATTTTATTTATGGTCATATTGCTTTTTTTATTATTAATCTTTTTTGAAATATGTGTCAACTCCATGTTAAGCACTAAATAAATTACACATCTCCCTCATACTAGACTATAAAAAGTGTCTTTCAACACAATCAAGTGGTCGTACTTATTTTTGTTGTTATTAATGCACTAAATATCATCTTAACACCATGTTTAATGGTTAAACTATAGATATTTTTGTTTTGTCTTTACATAAAAGTATAATATTCTCTTCTAAACTTCCAAGAATAAATTCCATGTGTCATAGGTTGTAAGTTGGAATGAAATATACAATGGGCTCATATTCAAGGAGTCAAACTCCATGACCTCAATCTCACACGACTTTTGTTTAATGAAGGCAACCCAATAAGCATTGTTACCACAAAATCTAGTAGGCCTAGTGCAAAGCCTCACTAGGCAACCTCGATCTTATAGAAACTAAAGATCAACCACCATCGTTACCTCAATGCATTTTCTCCAACTGTTTAGTGGTGGACATTATCCCCACAAGGGGGGTTTCCCTACAACGATCACCAACAAGATATTCAACTAAGGAGGTAATAATGGTGATGCAAGGTCAAATAATTGATCGAAAAGGTATCTACAAAGCCTTGAAAGATTGAGATAAGAGTTTCCTAGAGTTCAAGTACACTCTTCTAAGACCTTTATAATTTATAAGAAGGGTGCTATATGTTGGGGTTTGTATGACATGCAAATTTAAGGCACACAATGGCATATAGCAGCTTTATAAAGTACCTTATAAGCGATGGGATCAATATAAGTAGCAAAGGCTATGAATGAGGTAGGCTAGGGTTAAGTAAACAATGGTTTTGAATGACTAAAAATGCATATGATAGTAAATAAAATCAAGATGTCAACCCTAATTTTGGGGCAAAAACATGCAATTAATGCTAGATTTTGTCATTTTATGTTTATTAAATGCATTCCCTTTTAATAGCACAATAACAAATGGGTAGTAATTCGCTATTAAAAGCATATTTAAGCTAATCATAACCCTAATTACCATAAATTTAACAACAACAACAAAATTAAACGGCCACCACATATTAGTCTAGTGCCTTATCTCAGAGTCAATGATAGCAAGGTTAGTGAAAGAGGAACCTAGATGAGGTGGGTGGAGGACAAAAATAACCCCTTAGAAACCCTAACAAGTTTCTTTAAGGGGTGATTTAAGGTTAAGGGATGCTTGAACCAAGTTCCCTCGTGGATTTTTGAAAGACTAAGTTTGTGAAGCATAAAGAAACAAGATTACATAAAATATATTGCACTTTAATATGGCACAAAGAAACCATAATTTCATAAATTTGCATGCAAAATGGAAGAAAATTAGTAATATACTTACACCACTCAATCAAGAACCACTTCATCAATCCAACACATAAATTTGCACACAAAATGGAAGAAAATCAACAATATACTTACATCATTCAATCAGGGATCACTTCATCAATCCAACACAAGTCTCCTCATGCAAAAATATCCCTCCTAAGACAATTCGCTCCACTAAGACCACATTATGTCCAACATAAAAGAACAAGAGAACTAATGTGCACTTCTTGAGAGAGATAGAGAGAAGTGTTGTGTTATATGATGATGAATAATGGAAAGTGACTCCCCTCTATTTACATGAGGGTAACCAAGTCATTTTTTCATAATTTTACAGTAAAAGCCCTAAAAAGTTTGCTTGAAATGTTCAACAAGGTCAAAGGTCACAAGACGACCTTGAAGTAGCTCTAAAATATAATAAAAATGCATAAATCTCCCATACGTGTGGGAATAAAAGCTCTCCACTATGACATCATCCTCCAAGAATGGACAATCTCCATCAAGCAAGTGATAAAATGGTCCATTAATGTTCCTCAAGCCAAGAAATCATTAAAGCGCATGGCTACATCTCCAAAATGGCACCTCCAAAATGATGTCATCCTTAAAAGGGCCTACGTCACCCTTCTATGACATGTGGGGATGACATAGCATCATCTAGATCAACCATTCGCATCAAGGAATGGTGTGCTAGCCCTCCCAAATCATCTCAGTGATCTCCATCCTCATTTGGGCTCTAGAACAAGGCAAAGTCCACCAAACGGGATCAAGGCCAACTTGGGGGCTTCTTCGATCCATCTAGGTACATCATCAAGTAAGTCAATGCCTTGGCTCTCTAGCTCAACATTTCATCATCTGGACTTACATCAACAGATATGAAACCATGTGGAAGTTGTTCAGGCCAAACGATCATCCCTAGAGGGCAATATTGGGGCTACAAGTTACATCTTCTCTCAAAATAGGGCAAAACATCCTCTAAAGTGTGTTGGAGAGGAGTCAAGCCATGCCTTGAGGGATTTTTCCATGTCTAATACCACCTAAAAGAACCTCTCAAAATAAAATGAGATCAACATCATTAGGCACAAAAACCATTAAAGCATTACAATGGACCATATCTAATGCTAAGCACATAGAAATACTTCACAAGATTCACCTTAAAATGTTTTACTAGCTCGGGATTTGTAAACAAGTTACCTCACTTGTGTTATGGATGATTAGGTCAAAAAACCTCTTAGGTGTTTCTAGCCCCCAAGGGGAGTGACATGTCCTAGGTAGACCCATCAACCCATAGGTACATGTGATAATGAGATTATGAAGTGGGAAATACTTCAAGGAAGATGCCACAGCAATGAGACCAGTCAATGAAGGTCCAACATCCTCATTATGTAAGGAGGAGCAATCATGGAGACATGAGATACCCTTTCCTCGACTTGCTCTTACCACCCCTTTGGTGTGCCTTTTACTTTAATGGTTTATCTTTCTTTCGTGCATAACTTAGTACACCAAGTTTGCTTGTGCTTTTCTAATACCCCTTAAAGATGTTATTGGAGTTGGGACATTCAAGGTTTTTTTTTTTTTTTTAGATGAAGCATTACTTGCTAAGAAACTGAGTGATGGCTAATGAAGGAGGTAGAGTTCATGCTAGCTTTTGTCCACATGCTAAATAAGTCCCAGCCATGTTTTGCATTTTACATTTTCTTTCTATAGTGGTTTTATATGCTTTTATCGTTCTTTCAACTACATCAACCTCCGAAGCAAAGTTTTTGGGCCCTGACTCAAGGATGTGCATGTAGGGCACCAATCCCAATGACCAATGACAATCCACCCAAAGAATGTAGATGCATAACAAGAAAGGTTGGAAAGTGGCAAGTATGGATTACCATGGACATGTTATATCAATCACTGTCCCTTCTTAATGCCCCTCCTAAGGCCTTAGAGGAGGTCCCATTGGACTAGGGTCAAAGACTAACCTCTGAAATAAAGTGTGGGAACAAGGATACAATCAATAGCAGTCGATCATCCAATCTACCCCGTGATTCATATTAATATTCCCTTAACATTAAATGAAAACACACGACTGCTAAAATATTTAAAGTACCTATTGATAGATGACCCACCTTCCTTCGAGAAGAATGCTAAATGGGAAAGAGCATTGACCAAAAGAAATAGTTGGAGAGCTCTAACATTAAGCTATCTGAGGCCATCATATGATTGCTAGCTGGTTGACTATCAAATGAGGAGAATTCTTTTCTCCTATGGGTTACCCACTTTTGGTTGGTAACAGGGACACACTTGGTGGGCTTGGTGGGTTTGTTCCATTAAAGCCATAGCTTAGTAGCCTTGCTTAAATCGATTTCCATCCCACGGATTTAACAACCCATATACTTGTTTTGCCAACTCCCTACAGTCCGATGTTTCTATGAGGGATGAAACAACGTGATTTGTCATAGTGCCGAACCAAGATCTTTTGAAAATAGAAATGACTCATAACCAAATGATATGATCATAACGAATGTATACGAAGTACTAACTTGGATCAAAGTCTAACATGATCAAGCACCTAATGCAATAGAAAATCCTACATGTAAAGTATGACTGCTCCGATAGAGATTAAAGTCTAAACATGACATGCATATAGTTCAACTACCAATAAAACATTCAGTTAACGTATTGGTATGTGTCAAAATGTTTTGTCGCAAAAAAAAGAATATTTTTACTATGAACACTACAAATACAAGAATGAAGTAATTTATCAGTATATATTGATTTTTCACAGAATAATTTATCACTATATATTAATTTTTCACAGAATAATTTATCAGTATATATTAATTTTTCACAGTTTACTAATGTATTATTGTGCCAGAGGTGCAATCTACAGCCTGGTATGGGTGAAATATGTAACATCTCTGCTCAACTCCAAGTTGACAAGTGGGTTTTAAAAATAATAATAACACTGTAAGTTACCAGCAGCTCTTGTGGTTCACAATGAACGCCATCTTCCATCCGGATATTCTGGGGAAAAGTGGGAAATCTCGTGAACTGTCCTTTCATATATATAGAAAGAGATTGGAATTTAAAAATGGGTAATGTTTATGCCTAACACTCACATGACACTGGTATAAGTCATCCTAATATAATATTTTTTATAGAAAAATTAGAAATAACAAACATATGTAACATTAAAAAGAAAATGAAACAAAAATACCAAACATTATATATAGAGACAAACCAATGTAGATCCAAGCATATAGAGATTTATATTTAGATTTAATTTTTCTTCCTCCTGGTAATTAATAAATCCAAGATTAAGATGAATCTAAACTGGTATATAACTACAAAAATGCATAAATATCTCTTTAACAAAATTAACATCTTTGGTGAATGAAAAGCTACATGTGATTCAGTCGATCTTTGGTTGCACTCAACCTTCACCAGCAAACAAGAGAAATAACAGTTCAATTCATTTAGAATTTGATATCAGCCACTGGTATGACTACAATAAGCATAAATAAAATTGCAAAGATAGAAAAGGAGAGGGGTGGAGTTCTTCTCTTCGTATATTAAGTTGAGGAGAACAAGAAATATTTTGGTTTAAAATAATGTATCTGTATCCGATGCCTAGTTTCTATATAACTTACAAAGAAATGAATAATTTGAGTTTCAAGTTCCCCAACGCATATCAGAGACCAACCGAGCAACTGTGAGAGCATAGATAACCAACCAACACCCCAAGGCAAGCTCCAGCAAACACTTGTAAAGGTGTATGACCTAAAAGCTCTTTTAGTTTCTTTTCACTGATGGGATGCCCTTTGAATAGGTCCTCTACAATTAAGTTCAATACCTGCAGTGATAGATTATTTAACAAGCGCCAAAAGTATAGCATCGATTCACATTAAAAGAACACTTGAAAAGACAAATTTCCAACTTTAAAATAAAATCCCAATAAACATCACATGCTAACTGCAGTTCTAAAACACAACCCTGATATAAAAAGTATATGCAATTATGTGAATAATTCATCAATCGTCCTTTCCACTGTGTAAAATATAAAGACCCTCACCAAGCCTTAACGCATTATATTGTCCCACAGTTGTTACAATGCACAACACATCAAACCTGGTATCCTGCAATACTTTACACATCATAAGGTGTTGGTTCTATGCAGCAAGCAGTACCCATTCTACTTAGACTACAAGTCCTACAAAAATGCACACCCATTTCAACCGACTGATTAATATCTTCGGGAACATCTTGAGCTGCTAAGGGATATATCGGGAATGCCATGTGCCAGCATTGCCTGTCAAGTTTTGGGGGAGTTGGGTAGCAAATAGGCATTTCATTGTGCAACTTATCTTACAACTAGGTTCAATAGAAAGTGCACTTTCCCCTTTTCAACTCATTAGGCAGAGAATAGTATCATGTAGCATTTTACACGTCATAAGGTGTTGACTCTATGCAACTTTTATTGCATGATTTATCTTACAACTAGTTTCAAGAATCAGTGCCCTCCCCACTTTTCAACTCATCATCAGACATGGTATTGTATTCTATGCAACAAGCAGCAACCGTTATACTTGACTATGAGTCCTACAACATGCTACACCAATTTCACCCAACTGATCTAATAGCTTCAGAAATGTCTCGAGATGTTAAGGGAAAGATAAGTAAAATCACTGGCAGCATTGCCTGTAAATTTTTTTTTTTGGGAGGGGCAGGGGGGGGAGTGTGGGGTGGAGGGGGTTGTTGACAAATAGGCATCTTGTCTTACAAATAGGTTCAGCAGTCAGTGCGCTCTCCCCTTTTCAACTCACTTTCTAACAAGTGTTGTTGCTGCTCTATCACTATTTCTGGAAAATGGTTCAACCTGCCGGACTATTGAACTATGACTTACAACATCTGTTAGACAAAGACATTAAAAACAAAATTCAACCATAATATCTGCAGCAATTGCTTCACAGTATTAAAATGAGTACCTTGCTAGGAGGTCAACTTTTGGTGATTTTACTATATCCACAAACTTCAGAACCCGTTAACTCATCGAAAGTACTCAAAATGCACTCACCAAAACAACCTCTAGCCTTCCCCATTCCACAAGTAATTGTTATCTGTAAAATAAATTAGTAAAAAATAACCATAGACAATAAATATATGAGATTCACATGATCATTAACAGGGTCTAACTTAGTAATTGTGGCTTTC
>APFE030912098.1:145377-178461 GCA_000404065.3 Pinus taeda | reverse complement strand
GGGGAGTGTGGGGTGGAGGGGGTTGTTGACAAATAGGCATCTTGTTGCACATCTTGTCTTACAAATAGGTTCAGCAGTCAGTGCGCTCTCCCCTTTTCAACTCACTTTCTAACAAGTGTTGTTGCTGCTCTATCACTATTTCTGGAAAATGGACTATTGAACTATGACTTACAACATCTGTTAGACAAAGGCATTAAAAACAAAATTCAACCATAATATCTGCAGCAATTGCTTCACAGTATTAAAATGAGTACCTTGCTAGGAGGTCAACTTTTGGTGATTTTACTATATCCACAAACTTCAGAACCCGTTAACTCATCGAAAGTACTGAAAATGCACTCACCAAAACAACCTCTAGCCTTCCCCATTCCACGAGTAATTGTTATCTGTAAAATAAATTAGTAAAAAATAACCATAGACAATAAATATACGAGATTCACATGATCATTAACAGGGTCTAACTCAGTAATTGTGGCTTTCCTTAGAAAAGCAGATCTTATTAAAACGTTAATGGCCAGAACAAGAGGATCCCATGAAAAGTGAGAATCATGAGCACTACTTATCCTTGTGTGGTTGCTCATTTTAATGGATAACTTTTCTAGAAGAGTACAGTATATAGTTACTGGTGAAAGTTCAATCTACACCTACAGAATAAAAACAGACCCCAACATCCCCTGTGACCTGAACCATGACAGAAGGGTCATGTTTCTGGGAAGAACTCATCAGAAACAGGAAACATTTCAGAAATGTCATTTCTGATGCACATTTCCTATTTCTTTACAAGTAATGCATTTCAAGAAGTGCAGACTGTTTCTTGTAAAAACACAAGCACAAAGGCCCTCAAAAACTTGTAAACAAAAAAAAGCCGATTTTTTTTTTGTTTTGACTAAAAATGCTTTTTTTTAAATAATGTGATCAAATCTAAGTAGCAGGGAACATCACATCAAGGGCTGTAACAAGTGCATTTCCATATGGAAACACAGAAACATGTGCGGTACAGCCTCAAAACACATTCCCTCCTTGGGATGTTTTCCTGGCCGTATGGAGCCATCCCATGTGCAGGAAACATGTTTCAAGGCTGTACCATTATCCATACTGCTTTTTTCCAATTCTAACTCAGCCACTTTTGACTCATTTTGACTGCTGGGATCCATAATTTTGGACTTAATCCTTAATTAGATGTTAATTAATAATTAATGAGACTTTTAGAAGCCTCTAAGAACATAATTCTTTTATGAAGAGTATTTCACTCATTTCTGCCTCACAAAGTTTGAGCAAAGGGGGGATTTGAGCGGCAGCTTGAGCAAGGTTGTGTTTCCACCAAGAAGGGGTTCAGTCTCTTAGGCTGCTACAAGCATTCAGAGGTTCAATGGTGTTTTGGGCAGCTACAGCCATCTTTGTATGTTGCTTTGCACAGCTATAGCCATCATCGTTTGTCATTTTGTGGTGTTTTAAAGCAGTTTCAGCTACAAGCAGCATTTTGTGGTGTTTTGGGCAACTTCAGCAACCATTTCTTACATTTTTGGTGAGCAGAAAGCTTTCTTGAAGTTTCTTGCTAGTTATTTAGTGTTTTCGTAAGCTTTATGCTTCCATTATTCATTTTATTTATCAAATATCTGTTTTTAACCTTTTTTGCAGCAGCAACAGCTTCCAACCAAGTTACTTCTGCTCTAGTGCCCAAGCCCAACAAAAGGAATGACTACTATCCTCTTTAGCTGCATGTTACAAAGACTACAAGAATTCCTAGGGATGGATCATGGGAATGGCAGTGCAATCTCTGCAATAACCCATATTAGGGCTCTTATCCAAGTGTGAAGACAGATGTTTTGCAAGAATCAGAAAAAGGTGTTGATCTTTGCACAAAAACATGTGAACCAGCAGAGGGAAGTAAGTGTGGAAGTGAGCAAGAAGAGGCTGGCATGATTAAAAGACATTAACAACTTGCCAATGCTACTCAGGTTCCAACCATTGAGCCAAGGATTTTGCATGAAGCAAGAAAGAGAAAAACAAGTCAACAACTACAAGCATCAAAAAATTCTAAAAATACGTCCTTTGCAATTCAAGAGCACCAAATAGTTAAAATGGTGAATGTTCAAAGGAGAGAAGAAGCTAAAACAAGAATGGCAAGGGCCATCTATGACTGTGGTATCCCTTCTAACATGGCTCAGTTTCCATATTGGCAAAATATGATGAGGGAAATTAACACAGTTCCTCAAGGGTTCAAGTGGCCTGCCGCCTAACTATGAGAAACTCTGAACCAGTCTCCTCAAAAAGGGTTACCATTGTCTTAGATGGATGGATAGAAGTTCTATCTAAAAGCATTTTGAGTCATTGCTCCAACACCTACTTCTAATTGTCATCTCTTGTTTCATCGAGTAATTTCTTGTTGCTTCATTTGGTTATTGCCTTAAACTAATCTTACTTTACTTGAAGTAATATCGATTACAAGTGGATTGGCATCTTCATATATCCTAACCATTCCATTTGAAGCATATTGTTTTAATTGCATCTCATTGAAGCATTGCATTAACATTTGCACTTCATTTGCATACTAGATTTAATCTTTGCATCTCACATAGTTTAGTCTTGCATTCATTCTAACATCATCCCTCTTGCCAGATTATTAAATTGTGAGCATATCTTTACTTGTAAACTTTCCACTTGTCTGTTCACTGTAATTGCTATATCTCATTGAGACATATTTCTAAAGTACAAGTTTCATTCATCTCACAAGTTGTATTTCTCTAGTCATATTTCAATATCTTCCATACTAACATTTGTCTTGCAGCATTACTTGTCATGTAACTTGAAATATTATCTCTTGGAAGTGTTACATCTTTATTGATCATCGTTATCAAGACACTGGTCTTTATTTGTTTATCTGACTATTGTCTTATTGATCTAATTGAGATTCATCTTGTGAACATATAAATTGATCATCTCATAATCACACTCGTTAAATAATCCTTAATTCAAGTTACTGAAAGAAGTAATTGTCTTGCCCTTATTCTCCTAGGACTTCTTGTTCCAACAAGTTTCCCCTCATCATCGTTTTTAGCGACTACCCCCCTTGACTTAGCTAGGAGAGAGTCTAAACGGAGTGTGTATGTGTTAATTTTAGGTATGTTCTATGCTGAGAGCAATTTACTTCAATTTTTCATTTTAGCTCAATGACAATATTCAGATTAGCAATCACATCAGCATGATAGTAAAGTGCAGATAGAACATAAACATAAACATCAGAAGACAAGCCAAGACAAGAAGACACAAGATGTGGCACCAGCCAGGGACAAACCCCAATGTGGGGAAACCCTTGATCAATTCTTTTTATATTCTTTGATAGTTCAGCAGAGAGAGATAGTACAAATACATTTGAAGTCAACACTTTGACTTGCCAAAATAAGAGATCAGACATCAGAGATCTTCACCATGAAGATGAGGTTGAAGATTTGATGACAAACACTGCAGTTCTGAACTCAGGTGAAGGCATGCTTATCAGACCTCATTCTTCAACTGATTCTCCAAGGTGATTTCATCACCATGTTGCACCTTGCTAGCTGACTAATCCTCAACGCAGTAATACTAACCCATGATAATAGCTCTATCCATCTCATATTACAGCACCATCATACAACCCTCCAATAGTCATCAAGATGGCCTTAGATCTCAGCAGAATTATCTCACAAGACAGCTCCTAGATTAAGCTGAAGATCTGGGCATATATAGGTCCTCATACACTCATATGAAATGCTTGACTGGTGTCATGGCCTGCGGCCTAACACACAGTCTTCAGGCAGCATATTCATTATTGTTAGTCCCTTCAATAACACATCAACAGGTATGATACTATGCTCCTCTAACTCGGTCCTCTTGCAAGAAGGAACCAGCCTTATACTGTCACAAAATAGATGCCCAAACCATGCCACTCTCACACTGACAACCTGTTGTGTTTAGGGCACTTTAGGTCTCGGTTAGGCCTCCTCTATACAGCGTATAGGGGCCTCTTTGAACAGCGATTAGGTCCACCCTTAACTGCGGATTTAGTGCCTCCTCATTACTGTGTATAGGGCTTATGTTTCACTGTTGATCAACCCTCCTTTGCTGCAGATAAGGCTTTTTCATAACTGCGGATTAGGGCATCACTAAACAGCAGATTAAACTCCTTGTTTGGACTGCAGTTTAAGGCACAATTTGACAGCTGCTAGAGACCTTCATTTTCGGTGGCTGGAACCTTCTCCTTTCACTGCGGCTAGGGCAGATAGATGCCTCTTGAGACTGCAGATCAGGCTGAGGATTAGACTGCAGATTAGGGACCTTTTAAGCAGCGTATTGAAGCTCTCTTTGACTGCTAGAGCTCCCCTAGGACTGCGCCCAAATCTCTTCATTATCTGCGGCTAGGGTAAGACTAGTATCCTCCCATTAGGACTGCGGCTAGGGCTCTTTGGAGCTTCATTTGGCAGCGTATAGAGGCTCCCTTAAAGCCTCCCCTTACTGCATAGAAGAGCCTCCTTTAGGACTGCGTAGGAGCCTCTCTTCACTGTGATAATACTCCATGACTGCGTCTACAGGGCCTGTGTCTAGATGTCTCATGACTGTAATTTAGGGCAGCGTATAGGTCTCTTTAGACAGTGTCTAGGGCTAGGGCATCTCCTCTATGGCAGTGTATTCTCCTTTAGATCTCTCCTACCACCAAAACGCAAACAAGTGGAGAGAGATCACAAGAGATGAGTGACCAAATGACTTGAACGTTGCCTCTATTTATGATGCAACATTGAGGATGAGTGGGGGTAACTTGGTTCATGGTCGACCTTGACAGATTGTCAAGTAACACAAATAAATTCATATCTCCATGAATACATGTCGGAATCAGATGATCTTTAGATCAATCCTACACCTCTCGATGAGAGGAATCCAAGAAAAATATCAGCTGTCATAACTAAGAAGACCCACATGGAGTTTGGCCCTAGTTGCCAATTTTAACACTCCCTCTCAACTAGGGAGAACTCTATTTGTTAATCCATCTACCAGTCCGTACTATCTCTACCATCAATGCAATGCCCTGCTCTACTATGTTGAATTATGAAGAAGAAGAAGTGATCGAGAATGTATCATACCATTCTCTACTGACCCGAAGTTAGTCCCATATAAAGGGAGTGTCTCATACCACTCTTATTGATTTAAAATCAATTCCAAATAAAAAGAGTGTCTCATACCACTCTTACTGACCCGAAGTCAGCTCCAATTGATCCCAAATCAATATCATCCTAGCATAGGGAGTACGGTACTACATGATGCGTCCATCTTTAGTACTATGGTCCCTATCCTCATTTCCCTGCTCATTGGCCAGATGAGAGGTACTTCCCATTAGTCCCACACTGCATGGGTAGGATGTCTCAGCAGGAAAAGGATGAACCACTCATCCTGCCTACATGTCGCCATGGGGTATCCCAGGGGAAGGCTGAACCACTCACCCTGTACACAACAAATCACTAGGGGAACCCTGAACCACTCACCCTATGACTGTGTCTTAGTAGGAGAAGGATGAACCACTCATCCTACCTACATAGCAAACCACTAGGGGAAGGTCGAACCACTCACCCTATGGTTGTTCATCGCTCCAAGAAGTACCCCCAAGCCCCCCGGAGCTCCCAGAGCTCAATGTCCATATCATACAGGACCCTCAGGAGAGGGTCTATCTACAACTCCAAGTCATTTTTTGAAAGTCACGAATTTGACCTTTCCTAGGGGCTTTGTCAGAGTATCGGCAACCTGCACATCAGTCCCAACGTGTTGGAGCCTTCTTGCTCCTCGTTGTACCATATCCCAGATAAAGTGGTATCTGATGTCTATATGCTCGGAGCGATCATTGAACACGGGATTCCTCAACAATCGAATCCCACTCTGGTTGTCACAGAAGAACACGATGGTATCCATCACATGTCCAAACAGCTCACAGAGGAGCTTCCACAACCAGACAGCTTCACAAGAGGCCATACTCACAGCTATGTATCCGGCCTCATCGGTGCTCAAAGCAAACGACTTCTATTTCCTGCTCATCCAAGATATCGAAGCAGAACCCAAAGAGAACCAGCATCCAGAAGTTCTCTTGTGATCCTCCACACTGCTTGCCCTGTTAGCATCAGAATAATCATGCAGCTTCACATTCCCGGCAATGTATCTCAATCAATGAGAGATTGTGCCCCGAAGATATCTCAAAAAGATTCTTGGCACCAATCCAATGCAAGTGATGAGGCTCAGCCATATGTTGGCTCAACATGCTAACTGCAAAGCATATATCCGGACAAGAGTTCACCAAGAACATCAATTCTATTATGAGTTTATGAGACTCAGAAGCATTTCCCAAACCAAGTCTAGTAGCACTATCGCATAACTTCTTAATGTTAGGCTCCATCGGGGTAGTCACAGGCTTGCAGTCCACCATTCCAAATCCAGAATCCAACTCCCTCTTACTTTTGCAAATGAGAGGGTTTGTACCTGTCAAAAAAATGTCGTCCTCATTAGGTACCAGTATAAGAGGTTTATCATCCACAACCTTAAAGCAATGGTTTGGATCGGTTTCACTCCTAGTGAATCTCAACTTCATCAGATAGCTATCAATCCTCTCACACCAAGCTCGAGGTGCTTGCTTTAAATCATAGAGAGTTATCTTCCACCTCCATACATGAGATTCTCGATCATGAATCTCAAACCCCTCGGGTTGTTCCACATCTAAGATCTTGCTATTACATGAGGGGAATGGTCCCCTTGCAAGATTTCCTTCGGGACATCTTGGACATGTACCTTCATGCTCTTCCTTGAATTCAGGCATCCCTATCACCATCCGACTCACATCGAGTAGGGCCTTACAATGAAGATGGGCAGACGTCCAGTGCCATAGAAGAGATGTGTCACGCGATATGGTCCCCAATGGACTTCTTGCAACTTGATACAAATTGCCAATCCTGAACCCAAGAGTAAAAGCATCTTGAAAATTCCTTTTCCAAAAACATACCTTTCTATTGATGAATGCCACCTTGTAACCTATGTCTTCCATTGCCGAAATGGACACCAGGTTCTTCTTGAGATTCGGTACATAAAGAACTTCTTGTAAATGAATCGAGTTACCCTGATCCAGTAGAAGAGTAACATTCCCTACACCCTTTGCGGGATAGGTGGCATCGTCTCCAAGAATAATCTCCAAGTTTGTTTCCTTCTCTATCAAATTAGAGAGAGTTTCCTTGTATCCAGTGAAGTGGCTTGAAGCACCACTATCAATAAGCTAATTTCCCAAGGGTTCTGGAGGAGAGGCAGTGGAGAGGGTCGATATAAGATAATACTCCTTTTGCTTATCCAAAACAACATTTGATTCTTCATACCTGGAGTTCCTTGCTTTCTTGGTGAGTCGGCCATTTCCTTGATGTCCTGCATTCCTTTTTCCCTTTGCCATTATACCTGTCATTCCTTCGATCATAGAAGATGCCCCTGGAATGATTGTGATCATCATCATGAGATGTGTCCCTTCTATTTGGGCACTCCCTCGCAAAATGGCCTAACTTATTACAAGCAAGGCATCTGCCCTTCCTTCCACCCTTAGATCCGGACTTTCCATTGAAGCGACCTTAGGTAGGTCACCAGACGCTTGTCAATGGAATCTCTTCTTCGCTTCGACTTCACGCTTGGTGTACTTGATCTTTGGAGCAGCCAGTGCATTTGATGGAGGCTCAGGGATTTTACCCTTCACATATTCCAGCACTTCTTGCTTGGGAAGTGGGATGAGGAACCCATTGAGCCTTTTGTCCTTTCCACCTATTTTTGGTGATTAGCTCTTTCACTCCTGCTTGGTCTTCATCTCAGCTCTGATACCATATTAATTTTAGGTATGTTCTATGTTGAAACCAATTTACTTTAAATTTTCATTTTAGCTCAATGATAATATTCAGATTAGCAATCACATCATCATGATAGTAAAGTGCAGATGGAACATAAAAAATAAACATCATAAGACAAGCCAAGGCAAGAGGACACAAGATGTGGCACCAGCCAGGGACAAACCCTAATGTGGGGAAACCCTTAATCAATTCTTCTTATATTCTTCGATAGTTCAGCAGAGAGAGATAGTACAAATACATTTGAAGTCAACACTTTGACTTGCCAAAATAAGAGATCAGAGATCAGAGATCTTCACCATGAAGATGAGGTTGAAGATCTGATGACAAACACTGCAGTTCTGAACTCAGGTGAAGGCATGCTTATCAGTCCTCATTCTTCAACTGATTCTCCAAGGTGAAACCATCACCATGCTGCACCTTGCTAGCTGACTAATCCTCAATGCCGTAATACTAACCCATGATAATAGCTCTGTCCATCTCATATTACAGCAACATCATACAGCCCTCCAATAGTCATCAAGATGGCCTTAAATCTCAGCAGAATTACCTCACAAGACAGCTCCTAGATTAAGCTGAAGATCTGGGCATATATAGGTCCTCGTACACTCATACAAAATGCTTGACTGTGGTGTTATGGCCTGTGGCCTAACACACAGTCTTCAGGCAGCATATTCATTATTGTTGGTCCCTTCAATAACACCTCAATAGGTCTGATACTATGCTCCTCTAACTCGGTCCTCTTGCAAGAAGAAACCAGCCTTATACTGTCACAAAAGAGATGCCCAAACCATGCCTCTCATGCTAACAACCTGCTGTGTTTAGGGCACTTTAGGTCTCAGTTAGGCCTCCTCTATACAGCGTATAAGGGCCTCTTTGAACAGCGATTAGGTCCACCCTTAACTGCGGATTTAGGGCCTCCTCATTACTGTGTATAGGGCTTATATTTCACGGCTGTTCAGCCCTCTTTTGCTGCGGATAAGGCTTCTTCATAACTGCGGATTAGGGCATCACTAAACAACAGATTAAACTCCTTGTTTGGACTGCGGTTTAAGGCACAATTTGACAGCTACTAGAGACCTCCATTATCGGTGGCTGGAACCTTCTCCTTTCACTATCGCTAGGGCAGATAGATGCCTCTTGAGACTGCGGATTAGGCTGAGGATTAGACTGCGGATTAGGGACCTTTTAAGCAGTGTATTGAAGCTCTCTTTGACTGCTAGAGCTCCCCTAGGACTGCGGCCAAATCTCTTCATTATCTGCGGCTCAGGTAAGACCAGTATCCTCCCATTAGGACTGCGGCTAGCCGTGTTTATAAGACTCTGGCTAGGGCTCTTTTGGAGCTTCCTTTGGCAGCGTATAGAGGCTCCCTTAAAACTTCTCCTTTCTCGTAGAAGAGCCTCCTTTAGGATAGTGTAGGAGCCTCTCTTCACTTGTGATAATACTCCTCCATGACTGCGTGTATAGGGCCTGCATCTAGATGTCTCATGACTGTAATTTCGGGTAGCGTGTAGGTCTCTTTAGACAGCGTCCAGGGCTAGAGCATCACCTCTAGGGCAGCGTATTCTCCTTTAGATCTCTCCTACCACAAAAACCCAAACAAGTAGAGAGAGATCACAAGAGATGAGTGACCAAATGACTTGAAGGCCACCTCTATTTATGGTGCAATGTTGAGGATGAGTGGGGGTAACTTGGTTGCTGGCCAACCTTGACAAATTGTCAAGTAACACGAATAAATTCATATCTCCATGAATACATGTTGGAATCGGATGATCTTTAGATAAATCCTACACCTCTCAATGAGAGGAATCCAAGAAAAATATCAGCTGCCATAAATAAGAAGACCCACATGGAGTTTGGCCCTAGTCGCCAATTAACAGTAGGGATCAAAATGATAGCCCCTACTCTGAGTGTTGTGCCTTAGGTGTACACTTTGGGCAACAACAACATCAATCAAAAGGCAAAACATTGCTATAAGCAGTTAGAAACTGGGGTAAAAGCCCATAAGGTTTGGAAAAAGGAAAGGTCATTGAACTGTTGGGGTTGTGGAAGAGAACACCTGTTCCATGAATGCCTTCACCATCAACAAAAAAAAGGATAGTCCGTTTAAAATTAAGACACATGGGCTGGCAACCAACAATACATAATGAAGTAAATCAAAGAGGAATACTTTGAAATGTTAAGGCTGCAAGATGAAACACCTGCTTCATTACTTCCCTTATAAGCAGCATGAGGGTAGGGAAATATTTGATGTCCAAGAGACTACCTCAATGAACAAAGCATACATAAGTGCGTCAAAGGTTGGTACAACATTGGGAAATCAGTAGGAAGAATCCCTAGCAGTGGCAGTAGAGCTTGCCAAGAGTTGGCTGGTGCCTCGAGAAATTAAGAAGGTTGAGTCACCTACCTTTGGTGGTGAGGTGAAGAGAAATGACTGAGCATCCCCAAAAACTCTCTAATATAATTAAGAACAAAAAGAAAGGTCCACAACACAGTCATAAGATTTAATAACTAATTATGCATAGCTACGGTAATCTACTTGCATTAATAACTAATTATGCATAGCTACGGTAATCTACTTGCATAGGAATGCAAGTGGGAGGGTTCCTCCTGAACTATTTGGAAAAAATTTGGAATGTTAAGGTTGCTATATACCTTAGGAAAGACTCTAATTAAATCTTGTGCATATGATAGTATGTTAAGTGCCCTTTTTGCAATAATTGTAGAGGGAAGATTTTAAATAGGTAAAATCAAATTGTCCACTGAATTACAAAACATCATAAACATGAGAAGGTTTGGTTTGTTGCAAATATATAAAGATATAATTTGCATACTGAAATCAAAATTTAATAAGATTGAATTGGTTGTTGAATTGAGATGTTAGAGCTCATGCATAAATTAATTGACTAACAATTGGTTTGTGTATGAATGGCATGGAATATGTGCAAGTTTGGCGCATGCAATATGTACATGTTTGGGTGCATGATTGAAGGCATTGTTTGAATGCATGAATTGGATACATAGTGTAATTGCCCTTGTTGAATATTCATTGAAATTTGTATGTAAGCAGGTGAAACGATAGAGTTGTAACTAACATGTGAGATTGAGATCACTTATGGGTTGTTGAGTGTTGTAACATCAACACATGCTAAGGTAGTCACGTGAGAATAGACCTCATAAAAATTCTATTGAGGGGGCACAATTATAAATGATGAAGACAATGATAGCAGATGCATGTCAAGAAAATCATAGATGGAGCCAATCAGACTCCTCGAAAAGATTTCAGCTAAGAAATCATGTTGATGGTAGCCAAGTAAGTAGGGCAAACAACAAGTGAAGCTAAAAATGTAAAGGAATTGAGTAAAAATTCTTTTTAGCTGAAATTGATATCTTTTGTTTGTTCAATTTAATGCAGGTATTGAGTGGATGCCCAAGAAGGGGTATGGTTAAGGCAGAAAATTGTCAGCACATGAATATTTAGTAAAATCTTAGTAATATGTGCATGCATTGAGTTGTTATGTTGAACAGAAATTAAATAAATGAATAATAGACTCATGAGATCAAATATGTTCAGTAATGCATTGAAAGATTGAATGAAAATGTGGGAGGTATGACGTAGGGACTGCATTGTGTTCATGAGTCCATGAGTATTGGTCAAATAGTTTTTAAGCTTAAGACAAGTGATTCCATCATATAATGTTGAGTTTGTTGATAAGGAACAGGTAGTTGAAGGATTGGTTTTTCCTAGTCAATATGAGAATTGTATGGAATTGTTGATATACGAAAGCAAGTTTGTCATTAATACCTAGTGGGTTATGACAAAGGCATAAAGCCTTCAATGTGTAAAGATTACTAGAATCTTTGTGATGCATGCATGAATTACGATGATATGATTTGTTCATGACACTTGTACTATGAATCATGATGGTACATATGCTTGGTGCATTGAGTGCACGCATACTTGTATGGAACAATAAATTGCATGATAGGGAAATAACTTCTAATACTCTTAAGGAATTGTTGATTAGTAAAATGGGTGTCATGAATCCCTCATCCTGCAAAACAGAGTGAAAACTATTTACTCATGAATTTAGAGATATGTATCTTACTAGAGAAAGTGGTTATGTAACTCTCGGTTTTGATCATTTGGGTTCTTGGAATAAATGTTTGATTGCATTATGAAATGCTTAGAACGATTGTGATGCAAATATATAATGCAATGATAATTTCATTTCAATCTATCTAAAATAAGTTGAAAGTGATAGAATTATTATGTAAGTAATAATTCTGAGATCACCTCAGGGGATGTTGCAAATTTTGCAATGAAACGATTTCATGTATGAACACTTACCACTGTTTGGTCGACTGAAAGTTCAGATTGCAAATAGAGTGTTGGAATGGGGTGTGAGATAGAAGCCACTATGACAGATAAAAATATCACCACCTGCAAAGAAGCCCAACATCATAACTAAAAGTCTCATGTTTGTGAAAATTGGCTTCTCAATGAAGCAAATTTGGGCACTTAAAATTTCTGATGTGAAAGTTTTTTAGTATCTCTCATGGGAATTGAGTGTTGTAATACATGTGAAATGATGAAGCAAGGAGCCCAGGAACAAGGTCATTGTGGTAACATTGCAGCCGTGTGACACACTTTCAGTACCTCATGGGAGCAAGTCATAAAGGGAACCTTGACTATAAGACTGTGTGAGCAATGTAGTGTAATCTATGTTAGAGCACACCAAAAGGTTACTCAGTCATAAGACTCTAACAATCTCTTCAATAATCCCATACATGAAAGCCCTAGGAAAGGTAAATCACCCAAGGATGGGGGTTGCCTATGCTTGAAAGGGTAAGTAACTGATCGGAGAAGAAATTTGTCACACACTGACTGGGATGTGAGTATAATAGGGCCTATCCAATGTAGAAAATGAGTTGAACTCGTTACCTGAGGAGGCCAAGGAGGCAAAAAATAACCATACATATAAGTATTGGTTTAAAACCTTACCTATTAGAAAATCAACTTATTTTGAGGGAAAATCCAAGTTTCTTATAAAAGGATTACTAGTTGAGCAAGAAAATGACTTGTGATGCAGGAGCATCTAACCTGGGTCAATTCTTTATTAGAGGAGTTAGTTTGTAAAGTGATGATTTAATTAATTATTGTATTTTTCTATAGTTTTTAGGAGAAAAATGATAATTCTTGTAAATAGGAGAAGATTCGAGAGTATTGTGGAAGGTTTGAGAGGATTATGGATTAGTTAGCTCTTATCTAGGGATAAGGGATTGGATGAGACATTTTAGGGATCAAGAGAGATACTTTGGGAGTTAGTTTAGGGATCTAGAACCTATCTTGGGTTCTAATCCATTTGTATAAATTGAGGTGAGCCTATGAGGCATGTAAGATGTAGAAGTGTGTGAGTGAGTGAGAGGAATGAGAGGCCATGATTTCTCCTGTAGATATTTTCTTGATTAATTAATCATTTGTTGAAGATTTTTATGTGCATATGCTTCGTGTGATCTTCAGTTTAGTTTTATTTTTTTGTGAAGACGTATGGTTATAGCGCTGCATCAAATTTTGGTACCAGAGCTTTAGGTAATTGTTGGGTTTATGACTGGGTTTGTGACTGAATGATGAATAGGCACGTTCATGGAAGAGAGCAAGTTATGAGAATTGAGAATCTGATTGCTGTGCCGAGTGAGTTTGTTGCGGTAATGAGAATTGTTGGTGCTATGTTGGCATGTCACCACTGGATTAAGTCACGGGTGTTGATGCTAGTACATGTAGTGTTGAACATTGTGCAATTTGTGGAGGATCCACTGTTCAATATAGCTACTTGAGCTAGAATCAAGTGGTATATCTAACGTGAGGAGCGACCGACATGTGGAGTGTGCTAGAAGCCAAGTTGCTTGGAACTTGGAGTATTCCTACCATGGTAAGCGTTGTGAATGATGAGTGTGAAGATTGTGGGTAGATCGGTGTATAACCGATGTGTGTAAGACAATCACTTGGTGGCTACTCAGAATTGCATCAAAGTTGGGGCATCATTGCAAAGAAGCAGTAGAGATCATTGATTTTCATGGAGCTGTGTCGAGGTTAAAGTGCAATGCCAAACTTGATTGACTTGTGGAGTGGTGTAGCTAAATTCAAAAAGATTCGAAGTAGTTGAGCTATGTAAATCAGGCAAAATCTATCTTGCAAAGATGTGTGAGAGATGAGTTATGTGGAAAGTGTTCTGCACTGTGGAGTCAAATGCTGCGTGAAGGAGGAACTGGTAGGGCATTGTATCATCATGTTGAATTATAGTGGTACATTGTAGTGGATGTGTGAAATAATATCCGCAAGAAGGAGATGAAAGAAGCATGAAATGAATGTTCATTAGTCTACTGGATGCGTTGGATGAGTTAACATCTCACCTCCAGTTTCTTCCACCGTAATTGCTTTTTTTTCTTTCCATCACGACTTTGCATACGCCACGCAAGGTTCACATTAAAGGGGATTAACGCTACAATAGTTGTTGACATCTCGCAATCAAGTTAGTAATTCACCAAATGAAGTCAAAGTGGAATAGCGCAGTGGAAGCATGGTTTACAATACTCTGCCTGAAGGAAGATTTTTATAAAGATTCATAGTTTCAAACAGTGGTCCACTTAACCTAAGACATTTCTAATGCATGAAAAATTATGAGTGGGAAGAGAGATAAGAGTAATTTATTCCAAGGCGTCTCTTTCTTTTATAAATGCAACTTACTTTTATTAAAGAAAGTAAAAGGTTTAATGAAATATTAAAAAGTCTCCATTTTTCAAAGTTTAAATATCTTTGATTAATAATATTTATTGTAATTAAGTGGTCCATATTTGAAAGTCTAGGTTTTAAGAGAAATGTAAAGTGTTGGATTCAAATCCATGGCCAAAATCAAGCTCAAGTCCAATTGTAAATGAGAAGAGACTTATGAGATCATATGTAAAAATTTAAGTCAAGAAGAGTGGATGTCAAGTTAAAAGTCTGGAGTCAAAAAGAAATTTAAGTCAAGTCAAAGGTGATGTAATGGATGCATGATCGGCAGAGCCCAACACCCAAAGTCTCGTCAAAGTATTGTAAGGATAATTTGAAGAGTTACTGCAATTGTTGTTTGCAACAAAAGGAGCAAGAAGTGCTCAGGAGTAAGGTTCAAGTGAAAGGAACCATTGACCAAGTTCAAAGGAGATAACTTGGAAAAGTGATTCAATTGCAGGTTACAATGAACAAGGTGAAGTTCACGAAAGGAGAAGAATATGAAGATGCGGATTCCAGAAAAAGGCCACCATAATGCTATAGCAGTTAGCATTCATGATGACGAGAAAGAGATTGTTGAATTAAAGGTACGACTTGACGTGTTACTAGAGTTATTACAAAGACAAAGACACAGATGGGTAATAAAGAGAACAGTTAAATGGATAATTAAAGAGTTAATGGAAAGACAAAAAAAGCATAAATTGAAAATTTTGGAAGCAGAGAAACTCTAGACAAACGTATATATTTGTGAGCCAAAGCAAGGATCATTGCTTGGTGACAAAGATGATGATATGACCGTGGGTTCGATTCCCACAGACGATGCTATAGATTGTTTAGAAGACCATCATGAAGCCCTGAAGGCAGATTCATCTGTCAAGCCTTACATTTTTAATTCTAACACTTGGTGTGTAAATGCAGGATATGTTGTTAAAGACGTTGAAGGAGGACAAATAAAAGTTGTTGATATGGAAAATGATCATCAAATAAATGAGTCAAATGTCGACATGAGAGATATTGCAGCAAAACTAACATTCCTAGAAGAATGGTTGGACAATCCAAAGCCATAGTATGACGACAAGCCTTCAAATCAAAAAATATGGCACAGCGGAAGCGTAGAGATCGACGATAAAGTTTAGCAAACAAACACTAATGCGCAACCAGAAAAGAAGTTAGATATTGAAATTGAAAATATGAAGACGATGATGTTGAAAGAATCTCAGGAAATATTCATTGAAGAAAGAAAAAGCAAAAATGATCATAGATTACTAATCACTAAACAATTATGCATCAGGAAAGAGGGAGGACAACTACAACATAAAGTTTGAAAGCCTGGAAACCAGAAAAGGACAACCATAGAGCCTAAACAACATGACAAAACAACTAATTTATTGCAAGTAAAAGTTTGGGATCCAAGAGGAGTTTTATCATCTATTGAAGATTAATGGTCAGGAGACCATGATTTTCTTTTACCTGGGGAGTCTAATGCAGGAGCATATAACCTGGGTCAATTCTTTATTAGAGTGTTAGATTGTAAAGTGATGATTTAATTAATTATTGTATTTTTCTATAGTTTTTAGGAGAAAAATGTAATTCTTGTAAATAGGAGAAGATTTGAGAGTATTATGGAAGGTTTGAGAGGATTATGGATCAGTTAGCTCTTATCTAGCGATAAGGGATTGGATGAGAGATTTTAGAGATCAAGAGAGATATTTTGGGAGTTAGTTTAGGGATCTAGAACCTATCTTGGGTTCTAATCCATTTTTATAAATTGAGGTAAGCCTATGAGGCATGTAAGATGTAGAAGTGTGTGAGTGAGTGAGAGGAATGAGAGGCCATGAATAGGCCATGATTTCTCCTATACATATTTTCTTGATTAATTAATCATTTGTTGAATATTTTTATGTGCATATGCTTGGTGTGATCTTCCATTTAGTTTTATTGTTTTTGTGAAGACCTATGGTTAGAGAGTTGCATCAACTTGTAACAAATATGTGATGTTGATCTTATGGTGTAGGAACTAAATGGAACACTGTTGGAAGTAAGCAAGTTGATACGCAAGAGCAAAGAGGCATTGTGTGCCTAAGGCTATAAGCAATGGCACAATGGTTTTCACATCTAAAACTTATGGTTTCAGCCTAGATGTTGAATGGTGGTAATATATTTTATTGCAAGAAAATTTGGTCTCATACAAGGCATGTATATAAGGTCCAAAGGTAGCCAAACCAAACAAAAATATACACAACGATAAAAGGACGACAATTCAAGAGAACCGAATTTTTTATGTAGCTAAAGAAAGGATGAAGATTGTTGTTTCATTGAAAGACAACACCTAGGTTGGTGCTACTACAGCCAAAGAAGGTCAACAATCAGTGAGAACACCGAGGACAATGTTACTTTAAGCAGAAGGGGATTGTGCCACCCCCTTTTCATTTCCCCAAAATTTGTGATGTAATTAAATATTTGTAATGTTGGGTTACCATATTATGTACTAAAATTTATTATGTGATGTATTGTTCTATTTTATTGATAAAAACTCTAGAGTTGAAGGGAGCAACCAACAAATCATGGTGCCTTAGTGAGGGGGAAAATCCTAGCTGGGGAGAAAAAGATGCAAGGGGGGCTGGGAGAAATCCTAGCCTTGCTTGGATAAATATTATTTCCCCTTGATGTGATGGTTGGTATTCCCTAGAAGCTTCTACTAAAAGATTGGGAAGAAGGGTCAAAGTGTGATTATAAAAATAAGGAGAAACCATTAAGGAGTTATTACTTCTTATTTTCTCCTTAGTTTCCCCCATACTCTCTCACTCAAAAATTCAATTTGGCAAGAGAAATGGTGGCAAAACCCGGAGAGGTTCAGACCTTGTGACTAGTTAAGAGTTGCGAGTGATAGCCTATGTGACAAAGACTGAGTTTTCCCTGTGTGTGAAGGAGAGTGGCCTTCACTTTTTGTGTTAAATCTAGTCTGAAAATTATGGTAAAACCCTGAGTTTAGTTTTCCCTCAAGGCATCAAGATCTCGTAGAACAACCCTAAGTTGCAGGAAACGTGGGCAAAGGGTCGGTTTCCGTACGGAAACAAAATGGAAACCCGTCGGTACTACCCATAAACGTGTTTCCAGCCGTACTAGCCCGTTCCTAGAGGAAACGTGGCCAGTACGGCCGGAAACGCGTTTCCAGCCGTACGGCGGCGTTTCCCCACGCAAGTTGACTTTAAAAATAAATTATAATTTTGTTTTCTAATTTTTAATTGGGTTACTAAAGTGCCTTCTAGTTGCTTCGAGATGCCTCTCTCAAGTTATAAAAGTGACCTTCGTTTCATTCTCTCATCACACAATTGAGCAAGTCGTTTCTCTTAGAGACTGGCGATTTTAGCAAAGGAGAAGAGAGGAAGAGAGCAGTGGTTTCAGCTAGGGTGTTTTCAACAGTGAGCAAAGTAGATTTCAGCAGCAAGAGCAAGAGATTTCAGTAGCAAGAGAAAGAGATTTCAGCAACAAATTTGGAGTGCAAAGTTTCCAGCTACGACATTCTTGGTTTTTTGGCTTAGCTACAGCCATATTTCTCTTGTCTTTTTTGGCATTTTGGGGTAGCTTCAGCTACAGAAAATTAATTTGGGTAAGCAACATTCATTTTCTTAGTTTTTTCCTACTATTTCTTCAATTTTTCGAGGGTTTATGCTGCCAAAAATATGAAAAACGCTTTTTATTTATAGATTTGTTTTTTTAATTTATTTTTGCATCGATGGCTTCCAACCAAAGTGCAGCTGCAAGTTCAAGCCCTAGGGCCAACCCAAGGGCTGAATATTATCCTCTTTGGAGGCATGTAACGGAGCTTCAAAAATGTGGAGGTAGTGGCTCATGGGAATGGCGATGTAATCTTTGCAATAATTCGTACAAGGGCTCCTACCCAAGAGTGAAGGTACATCTTTTGCATGAAGGAGCACAGGGGGTTATGGGTTGCACAAAAACAGTAGCTCAATTGGCAAGGAAGGCATATCAAAGAGAGCAAGATGAGGCGGATGTTATTAAGAGAAGGCATGATGGGCTTACTCAAGCTACTCCTCAAGCTCCATCTAACATTGAGCCAAGGATTGTAGTTGAAGCGAGAAAGAGGAGAGCCGTTGCCACTCAACAACATGAACAACCAACACCCAAAAATACCAGAGGGGCATCCCCTTCAGTTCAGCATAGCAAAATTGCTAAATTGGTGAATGTGCAAGCAAGAGACGAAACTGATTCCACAGTGGCTAGGTGCATTTATGCATGTGGTATCCCATTCAATGTTGTTTGCTCTCCTTACTGGCAAGATATGATAAAGGCAATTAACAAAGCTCCTCAAGGGTACAAGGGGCCCAACTATGAGAAAGTTAGAACTCAGCTTCTGAAAAATGAGAAGGAGCTTGTGGAGGATATTTTATCACCAATTCGTTCTTCCTAGAGTAGCTCTGGGGTTACCATAGTCTCAGATGGATGGACAGATACAATGCGCAGACCATTGATAAATATCATTGCCACTTCCCCCAAAGGAGCAATGTTTATCAAGGCGGAAGACTGCTCAAGAGAGGTAAATGATGCACAGTTCATTGTTGATGTTATTATAAAAGCTATTGAACAAATAGGGCCTAACAAGGTGGTGCAAGTTATCACGGATAATGCACCAGTTTGCAAAGTTGCAGGTTTAATTATTGAGGGGAGGTATGACCACATATTTTGGACACCATGCATTGTCCATAATCTGAATCTGATCTTAGAGGAGATCGACAACAAAGTTTCCTGGATAAAAGAAATCATAGGGGAAACAACAGAGATTGTCAAATTCATCACCAACCACCACCAATTTCAAGCCATATTTCGAGAGTACTCCAAATTGGAGTTGTTAAAAGTTGTTGAGACAAGATATGCCTCAAACTTCTTGATGTTGCGTTGCCTTGTTGAGGTTAAGCATGCATTAGTTTCTATGGTGGTGAGTCAACTTTGGATTGAGTGGAGACAAGCAGATTCAGAGCGAGGATATATGGTGCCTAGATTGTGCCTTGATGAGGATTGGTGGAGCAAGGTAGATTTCTTGCTAAAGTTCACAACCCCTGCATTTGAGCTTCTTCGAAGTGCTGACACTAACCAACCTTTCTTAGGAGAAGTATATGATGGCATGGATTCCATGGTTGAGAAAACTATGGAAATCATTTCGCAAGAGTCTCCACAACTTTTGTTTGTCGATAATCATTTTGTTGGTTTAGTCAAGAAAATCATTGTTGATAGGTGGAACAATTTCAACACTCCATTGACACTTTAGCACATGCTCTGAACCCAAAATTTTATGATGAGGAGCTTATTGCTCAAAGCAATGGGAAGAGGAAGGCACCCCATAAGGATAGAGAGGTGGCTAATGGGGTGAAAAAAGCTCTTATGAGAATATTTCCTTCTCATCTACACAGGGAGGTAAAGGAAGAATTTGCCAGTTTTGCTGCAGGAATAGATGATTATGCAAATATATCATCTTTGGAGGAGAGAAGCACCATGAATCCAGTTAGGTGGTGGATTTATCATGGAGCAAATGGTGTACATTTGCAAAACCTTGCCATTCGTATTCTTTCACAAGTGGCAAGCTCTTCATCAACAAAAAGGAATTGGAGCACTTATGGTTTTATTCATTCTGTGAAGCGCAATAGGTTGGGCTCACAGAAGGCAGAGGATCTTGTTTATGTGCACTCCAACCTTCGCCTTGCATCTCATAGGGGTCTAGAATACAACAGTGGTCCTTCTAAAGAATGGGATGTGGATGCAGAAAGTCCTGATTTGGATCTCTCTCTTGCTACCCTGAATATTGAGGTCGAGCCTGGAAGTGGAATTGGCCCATCATCTTCTTCAGCACCACCATCCACTATTGAGCATTGTTCAGCTTCTATTTTTGAGGATTATGATGATGAGGATTAGTCTTTTGTCTCTATAGTTCTTGCAGCCTTATAGTCTTTATTGTACTTGCAGCCTCATATATTAATATATAATAAAGGCTGATTTTGAGATTTGGATATATATAGTTGCTTTTGGATATTCCGATATTTTTTTTTTCAATGTGATCCTTCATGAGTAAATGAGATATTATTTTAATCATAATGTTTATAAATGTACTTGTATGCTTATGTTGCACATATATATATATATATATATATATATATTATATATATTATATATATATAAATTTTGGGAGGTTGTGTTTCGTACCTATGCCCGTTTCAGAAACTCGTACCTGTTTCCCCGTTTCATGCAACTTAGGGCCACTCGCCCTACTTCAATTCTAGTTTTTACTAGTTATAATAGATCAAGAATTATCATTGCCATTATATTAGTTTATGTATGACCATTGTGTTGATTATGATAGTAAAATCTGGGGCAGTGGGTTTGAGTTCACTTGGCTATGGAATTTAAATGAATTGGGATGCATGGGCAATGCATGATAATTTTGGGTAATTGCATGCCTTCTCTATTAATTGCATGATTTCCCTATTAACTGCATGTCGCATTTTATTTAATTTTCTCTACAGGTTATGAGTGATTTCATGGAGTTCAATGGTGGAAGCCCCAAAATGTAATTTATGGGGTAAACAAGTCATCTTGGCAATTTTATTATAACTTTTCTTCTGGGAGGTTCTAAAGGCTGAAACTTGGACCATAGTGGGGAAATCCTGTTGATCATTCGGTTCAATTTTTAGATTTTGATTCGCTATATTTTCAAATTTATAATATAAGAAAGTCAATCTTCCTAAATGCTCCTAAAATAAGGTCAAATCGGCATTTGCACTATAACTTTTCTTCTGGGTGGTTTAAGAGGTTGAAACTTGGACCATAGTTAGGGGAAATCTCGAGGAAATTTTGGAAGAGATTTCAGATCTTGGCTCACTATATTTTCGTAGATATGCCTTAAGGAAGTCAGTTCTCCTAAATGTTCCTAAAATCATACTTCAAAACAGGTCAGCTTGACATTTTTGCCATTACTTTCTTTCTGAGAGGTTCTAGACTGTGAAACCTAGAGGAGATAGAAAAATATATCAAGGTACCTATTGTAGAAATTTCAGATTTTAGTCCTCTATAATTTCTAAGATATACTCTGTGGAAGATTGGGGTTTGAGAGAAATAAATAGTGCACACAAACTATTTGATGAAATGCCCCAACAAAATCTGATTCTGTGGATGGTGATTAGAGAATGTGTGGCAACTATTTGATACAATGCTTTAGAGAAAATGTGATGCCCCACAATTCTAATGAAGGATTAGGGGATTGGGTGTGTTACGAAGTGGTATCAGAGCTTATTGTTAAGCTCGTGAAGAAGAAGAAAATTTGACACCTTGTATCCTTAATCAAACATTAAGGCACCGGGTATGTTACACTTGTGGAACTAGAAGGTTGGCCACTGTCACCTCACCAACTCTCCTCTCCACTTTAGGCTAGGGTACTTGGAATCCTAACCAAAGGAGACTTCCCTAAGGGTTACTAAGCTTAATGTGTATGTAGAGTATAGCATGAATATGAGAAAGCGTCGCAACTTAGAATAAAAAGGGAAAAAATCGAATTGTACTATTGGAAAATGGTGGATGAAAGGAAGACTAACCTTATTTGGGCAATGGAATCGTCTAGCAACTTCAAGGCACATTTTGTAACAAATCAAGGGTTATCAGTAGCCAATTGGTGTGCCATATAACCACCTTAATTTGGTTCTAAAATGATTTACTGGACAAGAAATCAATTAATGTGCATAACTTAACCCCTAACTTTATTGACTGATTTACAAATGCAATGGCAGAGAGGGTCCATAAAAGATCCACTACTTAGGAAAAACTTCAAAGGTGGCCATTATTATTATCTACAAAACCACCCAATCAATCAAATTACAATGCATAAAGTTTTATCTTGAAGGTAAACGACTCAAAAGAAAAATAAGAGGGAGGAAACATTTACCCTAGCCCTTTCCAATAACATAGATGCACCTTCCTTTCGGCCTTGATTTGTCTTTGTCATTCATACACCTACAAATAAAGCCTCCAATGGTGCACCCAGAACATATAACCACCAAAATAGAAATTGGACAAATATGAAACCACAACTTACACAAATAAATTACCTCATTCTCCAAAGCTTGGAGTGGGCTTGCTCACAAATTCTTTCATTCAAAAATTCTCAAGTTGCAAATGGAGAGAACAAGCCATTACATAGATTTTATATCAATGCCCTCATATAATAAAATGTTATTTGTTTTCCTAGATCCACTTTTCTCTCCAAGGAATACAATAGAATAAGACTATCAACAACTTGCTTACTAAAAGTATCAAGAACTTTGTTCAAATTCTCAACTTTTCCCAATAAAATATTCTATGAGACTCATCTAATTAACTTCAATAGCCAATTCAACAATAATGAAATATTGTAGTTAGTCGCAATTTTTTTTCCAACATAGATCCAAGAGATAAAGGTGATTTCTTAGCTTGAGGATAGACCAAGTCTATGCTCCAAAAATAGCAAGATAGAGTCATAGACAAGTGCACCCTTCTAGAAGTGTGTCCACAACAGTTAAGTAATGGAACAACCTCCATGACATAGCAATAGGTACCCTCCACAAGTAGACAACCAAACAGATGTGCAAACATATCCACACATTTAGTTTGTGGCCTAGGTCACCCCATGTGTGAATCCATGAAGAATGTGCAATAGACGTTCCATGTGGCACGTGCGGTATGATCCCAAGGTAGAAATACTCCAAACATGTGGGACCACTTAAGAAATATCATAGGCACAAGATAGTCTTAAATAAATATATGCCTCAAGAAGTGGAGCATTCAAGTGGAATATGCCAAGTCATCAAGTCTAAGTTCCAAAATGTAACCAACCTCAAAATATTGTTAGAAAATCAGAAAGCCAGAAAGATTTTCCTTATGTTTGATAATTACTTATGATATTCTTATGTTCTTATTAACTTTGTTGTGTTCTTCTATTAGCTTAGTTCATCAAGAAATTACCAATAACCATAACATGAAGATCAAAGACACCAAATGTAGACGGACGGCAAAGGCAAAACCCTTATCTAGGGGAAAACCTAGTCAATAACTCTACCTTTCATAGTTTGACGAGATGATCCAAGATTCCTTGACCTAGACACAGATTTCCTCCAATCACCAAGTCAGCCCTTCCCTTCTTCTGCAGATGACAACCTTCTAGCAATAACTTCGACCTAGATGCAGCAACAAATCTTCGACTTAGTAGCAACAGAAACTTCAACCCAGTAGCAGCGTCAGAAACTTCGACCCAGTAGCAACAGCAGAAACTTCGACCCACTAGCAACAGTAGAAACTTTGACCTCTCCAATAGAAATTCGACCCCAGCAGTAACCCAGTAACTTCATACAAATGAGAGAGAGAGATAGCCCAAAACTTCGACTTTTATCCTTCTCCAACAATTCTCCTTCTTCTCTTGGAATTTCACGATTTTTCTATTTCTTCTACTTGTATATCGAACTTGTGAGATATATATTCCAAATGAATCGAACTGCACTATATATATAGCCTTTTATAGAGTTCGAATTACCCTCATGTAGGCCAACTTGATCAGGTAAGGGCCGACTTGGTGTGGAGGTGACAAATGACTTATTTTACTCAATAATAATTCTTTTTACATGATTCAAAAGCCCAAGAAGGGTCTCATTAAATGGACAATGACTCTAATGACTTGATATAAAACCTAGAATTCCTCAATGGGGACTTTGACCTATAACATGATGACCCAAGCATGAAACCCATGCTTTAATAAGTCATAATAATAATAATAATAATAATAATTTCTTTTACTTTCTTTTGATAAATACATTTCATTACTACTCAAATACAAGTATGAAGACCAAACCTAGTTACATTCTTCAACACTCCCTCTTAACTAGGGAGGTATTCATAATTACACATATATATACAAGTACATGGAAGACCTCAAAACACATGAACCATTAAGAGTTTAGGCACACACAGTGTCACGGACTAGATTCTTGACCAAGGGCAAGCTATCCAGGTGGGACTAAGATTGACTAAAGCTTTCAGCCTCTCTAGGTACCATCAGGCTTACTTGTTAACCATCAACCCAAGGAACTAGGTGCGTAATGCAAGGTCAGAGCTTTATGACCAACGCCACCCTCCCTACTTCGGGAACTAAACATCAACACACAGGCTGGCCAGATGTCCTCCCAGGCATACACAATGCCTCAACACATCAAATCTCTCCATATCAAACAGATCGGCAACATCGAGCATGCATGCTTGGAGGGCTCTGATGGCGATGGGAGGAAAATCTCTGCAGGATAATGGCAGAAGTCAGGGGTACGTGCAGCAAGGAGGACAACACACATGGCGCTAGGCAGCAGAAGGCGACAGACAGCTGAACCGCACTTGGCACTAGCGTTGAGGGCATCGGGAATGAGGCCAGCGTAAACAGAGGTTTAGGGCAACATCGAGCTGGGAAAGAAGGTTTACTATTACTATTACTGCATTTGTTTTCTACCCTCAGCTGCATGCACCCATCGAAGGTGGTAATAGCTATTGTAATCTGTGGAGGCTTCAACCAACAGATAGGGACGGGTATCATGGTCAACCAATGGGATTTTGTCGATTTGGTTCCTCAGCCTAGAGACATCCTGTCGGATTGGGGTTTGGATGTCACTGAGCAGAATATCGAGAAGTTTATTCGTCCAAGCGGGCTTCCAGTTGGGAAGAGAAGAAGCTCAGTGGTGGGATGTAATCAGGAAAGTTGCTTAGGGTTTTTGGACGAGAATTTATGCGGTTCAAAGGAGGAGGCTTGAGGGACTGACAAGGAACCAGAGGTGAGGAAGGAACAAGCATTTTTCTCGGTAGATTGTGCAGCAGAGGCGGCGGTGGGAAACCAAGTAAGTGTTTTAAACCCTAGTGCCTCTAATACATCTAGTTTTTTTAAGGGAGGGTTGTAAGACATCATTATCAGTTGCGGGTCCAAGGGCAACAAGGGTTTGAAGTCATTTCTGGTAGAGGTATTGGGGCAAAAGGAAGCGGTAAAAGGGAAAGGGTTGGATAGTAATATTGCATGCAGGAGTCTGTTGAACCAGAGGATTGGAGAAACCTTATCCCATAAAAGAAACCCTAATCCAGAGGAGTTATCAAAAGAAGCACGTATCGAGGGTTTTAGAGGATTCCTAGAAGAATCAATGGAGGGGTTGGGAGACTTTAGAGAACAGTTTAGAGGAGAAATCTCTCTGTTTATCTCGGTGGGGCATGAAGCGATTAACCAAACCTCCATAAGACAGGAAGTGGGGGAGTCTTCTTTCCTTATAGGAGTGGAGGGACAACTCTTGGAAGTCAAAGTTTTAAACCAGCGAAGTTGTATGGTGGAGAGGCGGCTAGAACCGCTCTTTGCAAAAGGAATCAATGAGAGGGAGACTAGAACAAAGGCAGGGGAAGTGCTGAGGAATGGGAATACAGGAGTGAAGAGGAAGAAAGGTAAGATGATAAAGAAAACGGAGGTAAGTTTGAACTTGGTGCTTGGAGTTGACATTCAAATAGACAGAGCAATGGAAGCGGCAGAGGTAACCTTGGTCGGGAAAGCCAAGGGAAAAAAATACTCAACAAATTACATCACTGAATGGACTTCCAAAGTATGGAAGGAGGCGCCAAACAAACAGTTTGAAGTATCCACTCTTGCTAGGGGCTGGTTCATGATAAAATTTAGCAAGGGAGAAACCCTTGAACGGGTTTTGAGATGAAACTGGTGTTTTGGTAGAGCATTAATTTTGTTTAAAAGACGGAACCCCCTGCTTGATGCCCAGAGATAGTAGGTGGCAGAAATTCTGGTCTGGGTACGTCTCCCAGGATTACCTACACCCTTTTGGACGAAGACGGTGTTTAGCTCCATCAGAAATACTCTGGGTTAGTTTCTGGAAGCAGACATGTCATTTGTTGAATCAAGGGGCATGGGCGTAGCACGAATTCTAGTAACGATTGAATCCAAGGGAAGGACTAGCAGAGGAAATTCATCTTAAATACAAGGAGTTATCGTATAGATTATGAACATCTTCCTTTCCATTGTCATCGATGCCACATTTATGAGCATATTGCTAGAGATTTCCCTCTGGGATACAGAAGGAGGAGGCATAGAGGAGAACCAAGAAGTGCATATCGGCCTCAGAGGGAAGAGAATGGGAACATACAAGCAGAGGAATTAGGGATTAGGAAGGATGGAGATTAGATGCAAATGGAAACCAAAGGAATGAAGGAGATGCAGATGGAGGAAGTAGTAGAGCAGGAGCAGGAGTAGCTTGGGGAGCCAGGTCGGGCAGAGACAGTGGAGAGTGGAGAAGTTGTTTTTGCGCCTCAGTTGGAGGGTACGGTTCTTGTTCCCATCCCTTCTATTCATAAATCATTTATGTCTCTGCTCAATTCAATCCTAAGGCCTGGTTTGGAAAATTTGCATGTTGAATCTGTGATTGATGCCCTGGACAGTATCATAACCTCCATTCTTGAGATTCTCCTCAGCCAACCATTGGCTACAAGCCTTGTAACTCCTTGTTCTGTACGAAATTCTATAGAGAAACCTCATTATAACCTTCAGCCTCGGAAGAAGAAGACCGACCCTTGGGAAGCTGTGGGAGGGTTGGAAGTCCATATGATCTCGGTTGGACCTTGAAAGACAAGAGGAAGAAAGTCCAACCTGTCAAAGGCTCAGCAAAGAGCAAAAATTGATATAGCAGACGAGAAACAATTATCACTTACCGGGGTTCTTAGAGTAGTGCAGGCCCCATCCCGAGTGACCAAACGATTGTGTTGTCTTTTAATTGTTGAGGTTTTGCTAGTGCCTCTTAAAAACTAGCATTAAAGGCTTTGATTAAATGTTACTGTCCTGAAATTATAATGATTCAAGAAACCCTTGGAGCAGGAGAGGAGATCAAGTTGGCATTGAATAAAATATTTAGGGCTAGGCATTCATGACTATGGATGCCAAAGGAAGATCGGGGGGGGCTTAGCACTAGGAGTCAAAGAGGGAAGCCTAAAGTTATTAAATTCTTGGGGACCAGAGCAAGTTCTGGGAGTTGAGGTCTATTCCCAGGAGTTACGCTTGAAATTATTGCTATTGAATATTTATGGGCCTTGTCAGGACAGGGTGTCATTTTGGAATAATCTATTTTCAAAATCAATTATGAATAACTAGAACTTGGTGGTGGGAGGGGATCTGAACTTCTCCTTGCGCCTATCAGAAACATGGGGCCCTGTAGCACAAGCTGATCCTCTAGCAAAGTTCTTTCTAAACAAGATCCGCCCTGGCAAGATCTTAGATATAAACCTGATAAAATCCAAACCGACTTGGAGGAACAGAAGAGTGGGGGAGGCAAGTGTAGCCAAGAGGCTGGATCGTTTCCTGCTAAAAGAGCAATTGGCATCTAGATTCCATTGTTTCAAATGATGGGTGGGGGAAGGAGGGGACTCAGACCATCTCTCTATTCTATTGGAAATGAAAGGGCCTAATCAAAAACCAAGGTCCCCATTCAAATTTAACCTGGCTTGGCTTAAGGAAGCCTCATATAATAACTTGGTTAAAACCACCTGGAGGCCGATGGCTGGTGAGCAGGAGAGGTATCTAGCTCAACCCTTTATGGAGAACTTAAAGCGCATGAAAAAGGAAACCATAGAATGGGCAAAAGCAAAGAATATCAAAGAGGAAGTTGACTTAAGTAGAATAGGGGAGGAACTAGATCAATTGGAGAGTCTGGAAGAGGATGGTTATGAGACAATAGAGAAGAGGGAAAGGATCAAACAGCTGGAGACAGAATGAAGGAAAATCCTTAATGATAGAGAACAATAGTGGAGACTAAAAAGCAGATCAATTTGGTTGGCAACAAGGGACAAAAATTCAAAATTCTTTCAAAACAATGCAAAAGGAGGAAAAATTCAAATACAATATGGGGATTAAAAACGGAGGAAGGAGGTACAGCAAAATCCTTTGATGAACTAGCCTCAATGGGAAGAAACCACTTCAAAAACCTTTTCATAGCTCCAGAAGAGGTATCAATAGCTGAGGTGATTCGGGTAGCCTAAAACTTCCCAAGGTATGCTAAGGAGGAGGAAAATGAAGTACTCATGGCTCCGGTGTCAAGAGGGGAGGTAGAAGGAATTTTAAAGTCAATGCCAAGGGGCAAGAGCCCTCGATCAAATGGGTGGACAGAGGAATTCTTCTAGCATTTCTTTGATATCATAAGGGATGAAAGCACTGGGGTGGTTGAGGAATCTCAAGAAAAAGGATCAGTATATGAATCTTTCAATTCCACTTACTTGGCTTTAATCCCTAAGTCGGAGGACCCCTCGTCTTTTGAGGAATTTAGGCCTATCTCTTTGTGCAATTGCATATATAAAATTATAGCAAAAGTCATTACAGTACTATTGAAGCCTATTCTCTCGAGGAACATATCCAAGGAGCAATTTGGCTTTTTGGATGGCAAGAAGTGAAGCTATAGGGGTGGCTTACGAGACACTGCACAGTGTCAAGAGGAGTCAAAAACAAGGAGTGATAGTAAAAATCGATCTTTCCAAAGCATAGAAAAAATTAGTTGGCTTTACATTAGGATGCTAATGACTCACTTGGGATTTGGCCTCGGTTTTATAAACTGGGTAATGGGATGTATTTCAAATGTTAGCTTTGCAGTTTTGATCAACGGGGCAGCATCATCTTTCTTCCATAGCCAAAGAGGACTCAGACAGGGATACCCGTTATCTCCCCTCCTCTTTCTATTAGCAGCAGAGGATCTTAGTCAAATGATCCTAGAAGCAAGGAGAAGAGGAGAATAAAAGGTATCGAAGTGGCGTTAAACCTTCATATCTCTCATTTATTGTTTGTTGATGATATTCTCCTTTTCAATGATGGAAGTAGGAGTGATATTCAACAGATTAAATCCATCCTTGATTTGTTTCTAGTAGCTACAAGTATGTGTATCAATGCACAAAAATCTTCTTTGATTCTAGAGGGGTTCTCAAGGACCAGAATCGGGAGAATTAAGGAGGCTCTTCCTTTTGAAACAAAGACGATGAAGGACAACTTCAAATACCTGGGATTCCACCTTATGCCAAATTCCTACAGGAAACAAGACTAGTAATGGCTAGTGGCAAAAATTGAAAATCGGGTCAAACACTAGAGTTATAAATGGTTGTCGAGAGCGGGAAGGTCGGTTCTGATTAAGTCGATTCTTATGGCCATACCTGTTTATTGCACTGCATTAACATGGGTGCCCAAAGGAATTCTCTCACGGATAAGGAAAGTATGCAATTGATTTTTGTGGGCTGGATCAAAGGAGGACTTGGTTCTTCCATGGGTGGCCTAGGAGAAAATAGCTAGACCAAAGGAATGGGGAGGTTGGGCCTAAAAGATCTTACAGCTTTTGCATCCTCGTTAGCAGCAAAACTGTTGATTTGGGGTAGCATCAGATGTGCTCCAGCCATGAAAACTGGGGTAGAGGCTAAAGCACATGAGATCTCCAAGACCTAGAAATGGTTTGGACTGATTGTACCCGGTTTGGGAGATATTAAAATAATTAATATTTTTAATGGAGTTCCTAAGTCTAAACTTAGGAAAAATAAAATATTAATGGGTATTAATATAAAACTGGGTTAGAAGGTTCCAAAAGTCATGGATCAAGCCAATTCTAATCTTAGTTGTTGATTAGAGATTTAATCTCAATCGTTGATGGACCAAAGAGAAAAGTATACGAAGAGGCTTGAGGGTCAGTTGGATGACACACCAAAGTGATCAGTCATTCATTTTGCTAGAGCGGGGTTGCTAAGAAAAGTTGAATCAATGATTAGCAGCAAGGGGCAGTGAGTACGAGGTAGAGACAGTACTAGGGGACCCGCGTAGAAGCAGAGAGAGCGAGAGTAGCAGCCAGTCCAAGCTACACAGAACCCAGCAGAGATAGCACAGAGGCCAAAGGGACTGCGTCATCCACGCAGAGACTGCTGGAGTGACACAGAGGGTCCCAGAGGTCGCGCAATGCCTCAGAGGGCTGACACAGAGGATCCTAGGGCTGACGCAGGTCAGCAGGAGGCTGACGCTGAGACCAGAAGGGCCAGCGCTGAGCTTCAGTTGTGCCGGAGAGGGTTTCGTGGGATAGGTGTTCTGAATACCTATTTCTGAATATAGAGGTATTGTCATTGTGTATTTTTCTCTGTTAGGTGAGTAGTTAGGCACCCAGTTGTACTCAGAAAGACTGCATAATAATATAACCCTCAGAATAGTTGCACTGGTTTTCCTGCATTGGGTTTTCTCAAGGACATTTGTCCAAAAATAATGGTCACTTGTGTGCTTGTTTTCCTTCAGTTGTTGATATGTAGATGTGATTGTATTGTGTTTATTTCGGTATTTAACTGTATTAAATAACTTGTTCGAATTTAAACAAGTAGAAGAAATAAACCAGCAGAATACAAATTAAATTCCTAATGGATAGACTTAGGAATTTCAACATGGTATCAAAGGGTGGTTGCAGATCACAGGAAAACTGAAGGCATCAGCTAAGCAGAGCATGCAGCAGATTCAGCTGTCCCGAGTGACAACGCTGATCCTTGCAGAAAGCGACAGAGGAAGGAGTGATGCAGAGGGACTGCGTCATCAATTTGGGCCAGAGAGAGGCCAGCACAGAGGCTGAGGAAGGCAAAATCAGGCTCACGCAGAGGCCAGGAGGGCTGACACAGTTGGCTAAGGGAGCTAGTTTGCCAATGTCGGGATTGCGCAGAGCCAAGAGGCTTAATCGTTCAGTTGCTCGGGCGAAAGAAGTTGTGAGCAGTTTGCGGGAGCGAAGCTTGTGGGGTACTATGGTCAGAACAGTACCTAACAGGGCAAGACCAAGGTAGAGGGAGTTGCTGCCGAGGTGGATTTCTAGCCAAGGAATCCAGATCAGTGTTGCAGTTGCATAGACGATTGGAGAGGAGCAACTTGATGGTTGGCAGAAGGATTTCCAGAAGGGAAATCAGGACTCAGAGGGAGTCCAGAAGAGAACTTCCAAATGGAAAGTAGAGAGACTCCGGAGGAGTCGAACCGAGAACTTCCAGACGGGAAGTAAAAAGACATAGCAAGAGTCAAACCAAGAACTTCCAGGAGAAAAGTAGAGAGACGCAGCACGAGTCGCAAGAAGAGCAGCAAGATGGTCGTGATGGTCGTGAATGGGCTGAGAGATCAGGACAGGCTGGACGGAGCGTCCAACTTTGTGGTCTAGAAGGCCAGGATCTTGTCCATTCTAGACAGACATCATATCAACGGCTTCGCCTTGAGAGTGATGGCTATCCCAGTAGCCCCGGTAGCTAATGAAAGGTACGAGGAGGCAATGGCTAAGGCAAAGTGTATCATCCTTGATGGGGTCAAGGATCATGTGGTCCCACATATTGCCAAGAAGGAAATGACAAAGGAGATGTGGGACACTTTGAAGACATTGTACCAGCATACTTTCGTGCAAAGGAAGATGCTTCTGGAGAATCAGCGAAGGTCATACCAGATGCAGAAGGGAGAGCAAATAGATGTCTGCCTCGGTCGGTTGAAGGAGATCTGTGACCAACTGACTACTATAGGGGCCATGCCGGATCAAGAGTTGATGGTAAGGACCACACTTAACACAGTCTCCGAGGATTGGGAGACATTTGTCCAGACCATATTGGGCAGGGCGAGTCTTCCAGATTGGGAAGAACTATGGGCAGCTCTTCATCAAGAAGAGATCAGACGGCTGACCAAGACGAGAGTAGCAGCAGAGGGGTCAGGATCAAGAAGGAAGAGGAAGAGGATGTAGCTCTAGCATCTGCCGGAAAGCAGGAGAAGAGGAAGAAGAAGGACCTCTCCAAGGTCAAGTGCTTCCATTGTGGGGAACTCAGTCACTATGCGAATCAGTGTCCAAGGAAGAAGAACAAGGGAGAGGCCTCTGAGTCCAAGGCAACGTTAGTGAGGGCGGAGAAAGAAGTCGATGAGGATGACGGTTGTGCCATGAGTGCTCATGTGCCACTTGAGAAAAAATGGAGAGACATCGAGCTGTAGTCATTTGGACTATAGGTGATGAGGGGCAGGATCCTTGAGGTACCCAACCTCTTGGATTATACCTTGCTATGAGAGCCCTGAAGAGGAGTAGCAGGACTAGTGGATGTAGGTAGAGATGGATGCAGATGAAGCGGCAGAGACTGCTACAGTGCAGGAGTCTCCGAACAGCACGAGGCTAGCAAGCTACAATAGTGTGAGAGGCACGGGAGTGTTGCACCAGTGCAGGATGGCACAGAGAGGTGTGCAATGGTGCGAGATGCAAGGAGTTGTTGCAGCAGCGCAGAGGTCAGTAGAGGGAGCACTTGTTAGCGGCAGAGGGAACTTCAGCATCGGGAGTGTTTCTAGTCTGACAGGGATGTTAGAAGTTGGGTGGA